>VOQJ01046728.1:33927-44547 GCA_015052665.1 Apistogramma diplotaenia | reverse complement strand
CGAATGGGAGTGGCCCTCCAATTTCATTGTACAGCTGTATAATGACAATAAAGGCTATTCTATTCTATTCTATTCTTAATACCAGAACACCAGCAAGTGACACCTTTTATTTCCACTACCCCGAAAATAGAAGTTTCCTCCCATGATGCTGTTTGATGTCTACTAAAGGAGGATTATTTTGATTATTTTTTAAGTGTAAAATGTGAATAATTTTTAGGACAGAGCAGCAGTGTTTCCAGTTCAGTTTTACATTGCAAGAGATAATATGGAGAGAGTCTGAACTCACCTGTGATTCTTCCAATTTTCCCTCCGAATAGAGTTCCCACAAAACCAGCGACGTGCGCGCCGAGACTGACCCCAATGAAGTGGAAGGACTCTAGTGTACAGCCATGGTTCTGTTGGCCGAGATAATCATTGTTTATCTTTATGAAAAATGATAAACTCATCACTCTGTATTCCATATAAGCTTCAACATCACTGTTCCGGGTCAGGGTGCTGTCATGGCTAACAGCCTCTCACCTGCAGCTGGTTGATCAGGACAGAGATTTGCACGGCCACCTCCTTGTAATTCTCTACCACCAGGTTGTAGGCAAAGGAAGCACTGTAAACCCAGTCCACGACCACCACATTCACATCTTGAGCGCTTAACAGGGCCTGGCCTAGCTCCTTCACCCAGGAGGGCCTCCTCCCCAGCGCCCTGCAAAGATGGGTTTGGGTCAGATTAGGCCTAAGTCTGTTTAAAGTCCAATAAATTGACTTTGTATCTGCACAAAACTAAGCTGGTGCACTTTAAAATGATTTTGATTTCAGTTAAACTGTACAGAGATGTAACAAAACTGAGTTTTGGAGTTTTTGTGCTCATTGAAAGAGTCTGAAGTAGAGACCTCACCTGTACCCGTGGATGATAACCTTTGTGGGACGGGAGGAATTGAAGTAGGAGGTCTGCTCTGTGAGGGACATCTGGTTGAATGTTTGCGCGCAGTCAATGTTTTTCCTGGTCAGCAGCAGATAGTGGACCTGCAGTCTGACCCTTTGCTGCCGGTACTCCCACAAGGTGGTATTGTTGAGATCAGCGCACTGATCATCTTCCTGCCTTTCATCTAAACCTGGTGGAAGTGGAAGGGAAGTGGAAGGACATAATATATACTGTACATGTTGTTTTAGCTCCACTCTATCATGAAATAAGATAGTGTGCTTTCTATTTGACACCAGTGTGATTACCACACAACAAAAACGCTTTACAACACCAATTCCCCCAAAAATTGGGACACCTTGTAAAACAGGAAAAAAACACTCCAGAATGCAATGATTTGCAAATCTCATAAATCCATATTTTATTCATAGGACATAGAATATATATGAGCTGGTGAAAGGTCAGTACCCAGACTCTTCTACACACCACTGCTAAGCCATGCAATATGTGGGTTAGTGGGTTGCTAAAATATGTTAGGCACTCCCTGAAAAAAGATGTAGTGTGGATGGAAATGGTTATATTGCTCTTAAACCTGTATATAACTTTCAGCATTGATGGGGCCCTGCAAATTCTATAGGCAGCAGTGCACCCTCATACCATCAGAGATGCAGGCTTTTGAACTCAGCACTGATAGCAAGCTGGATGGTCCGTTTCCATCCAGGTTTTCCAAAAAGAATTTCAAATTTCGTTTTGTCTGACCACAGAACCGTTTTACACTCAGTTCATTTTAAATAAGCTTTGGTCCAGAGAAGATGGCGGTGTGTCTGGATCGTGTTCACAACACTGGGAATAATGATTTTTGGCCTTCTTCTCATGCACGAAGATCTCTCCAGAGTGTCTCGGAATCTTTTGATGATATCATGTGCTGTAGATGATGAGTCTTCACAGTTACTTCACAAAAGAACATTATTCTGACATTGCTTCACAACTTCTGGATGCAGGTTTATGCAAGTCGGTGAACCTCTGCACCTCTTTACTTCTGAGAAACTCTGCCTCTCTAAGCTGCTCTTTTTTACACCCAATAATTGAATTGAATTAAATTAAATTAAATTAAATTAAATTAAATTAAATTAAATTAAATTCAATTGAATTCAATTCAATTCAATTCAATTCAATTCAATTCAATTCAATTCAATTCAATTCAATTCAATTTTATTTATACAGCGCCAAATCACAACAAGTTGCCTCAAGGCGCTTTTTATTGTAAGGTAAAGACCCTACAATAATTACATAATAAACCCAACAATCAAAACGACCCCCTATGAGCAAGCACTTGGCGACAGTGGAAAGGAAAAACCCCCTTTTAACAGGAAGAAACCTCCTGCAGAACCAGGCTCAGGGAGGGGCAGACATCTGCCGTGACACGTTGGGGCTGAGGAGAGAGAAAATGTTACTGACCTGTTGCCAGTTTAATATAATCAGTTGCAAAATGTTCCTCCAGATGCTTATTTTTAGTAACATTTACTCTTCCAGCCTTGTGCTGCTCCCATCCCAACTTTTGAGACACGATGTTGTTGTGCCCATTGAATTGAAAATGAGCTAAGATTTGTCATGAGATAGTAAAATGTCTCTGTTTAGAAATTAGATGTTTCATTGTGAATAAAATATGGGTTCAAGAGCATTCTGCTTTTGCTTGCATTTCACACAGTGGCCTAACATTTTGGAATTGGGTTTGTGGAAAAACGATAATCCTCCTTTTTGTCTCAAAAAGCAAATATATAAATCATGCAAGTCTAATGAATTAATTTACAACTTTAAGACTTCTGCTTCACTATATTTGGAATTGAAAATTTGACCCTGCTACATTTATCTGGCAGCTAACGGCACCAGTAATTACAACACATATTAAATCAGCATTTCTCATTCTCTCTGGCGTGTGACCTTTTACTAGAAACCCGTGTCTAATCATGTCTCTGAATCTTTAATAATCATATGATTAACAATCGAATAATGTCATATAGTACTATATTGGTCACTTGAGGCATTTTTCTGCTCAGAGAACAGTTTGTCTTTTGATAGCCTTCTTCAGCACATTTTACTGCAAATGCATGAAGTGCTACCAGTAAAATGTGAAATTAGGAGGCCTGAACATGAGTCTCTTTAACAACCTGATTTAAGATCAGCTCCAGCACCTGGTTGACCATCCTTTAAGGGACGGAGATGCAGCTAAAGGATTGTTAAATCTAAAGCGAGGGAACAGGATTGTTGCTGAGTATGTCATTGAGTTTTGTACTTTAGCATTTCCTGCTGAATGAATTATGTCATTGAGGGCCACGAGTTGCTGGCAGTCAACTTACAGTAGCACCGGAGGAATGGGGGCATTGGTTGGAGACCAAACATCCAGTAATTGGACTGAAAACAAAATCTGTCCTAGCTACAAACTTCAAAAAGACTGAATTCCAGACAAACATGTTGGTCTCTATCAACAAACTGTACAAACAGAACCAGATCCAGGAAATGGCCCTCCAGACTGCTGGTATGTCCCCTCCTCCGCATGCTTGTCAGTTATCCAATGGTTTCATATTGCCATGTTTATAACCGCGGTCAGTAGAACTGTTGCTTTTCTGAGACGTTACTTCTGGTGGCTGTCTTTAGAGAACAACGTTAGGGAGTACATTACATCCAGCTCCACATGTGACCAAAATAGAATCAGTTTCCTGAGTTCAGGAAGAGCTGAGCAAAGATGTCTCCAACTTCTGGGTGGAGTCCAGACACCCATGACTCAGCCTGGCTACAGTACCTGCTTCTCATCAGCCTCATTAAATAATAAATATATAGTGCTTTTATACTCTGCATGAACACTCAAAGCACTTTATGCAGCACATCTCATTTACCTACACATTCACTTTCACCCTCTGATGCTCTCTGCTGCAGGAGAAAAGCCAACCACTGGCCTCTCCCTCAGAATTTCTCCCTCGGCTCTCCAAGTAAGCTATCACACGCTCATTCACTGTGAAATATTTCTGTTTGGACCCCTTGGACTAATTGCGCTCTCCTCTCCTGTGGTCAGACCCATGACAAGGGGTCACCCCGGGATGTTGCAAATCTTTTTTCACATTAAAGACTGTTAAATTTGATAACTCTGTCTCTTTGAGTGTTGCATGTGAGTCCAATATTAACTATTAGCACAAGTGGCCCGTGACAGCAATCTGTTATGTAATCACTGACTTGTGATACAAACCCACATAACATAGCATCTTTGCATACATTTGTAATCACATGGAAAAAGTGATGCAGCAGAACAAATTAGCACACTACTTACCCACCACCAGTGATGCAACATAGACCAACAAAGCACAGAGGAGGAAGGTTTCGTGCTCCCGAAACATTTCTGTAGTAACACAAGTGAATGCTGAGAATAGCTTCCAGGAGCTTGTTAGTGCTTAACAGTGCTCAGCTGCTCTCTTTAGCTCCCGGATCGGTGATCAGCTTTTGGCTTGAGTAAATCCCAGCTCTGTGCAGTGCTATAACACTGAAACAGAAACACAGAGTTTAACTGGTGAGCATCAGGCAGGAAGCAATGCTAGAATCCATACAAAGAAATCCAAATCAGACCAGGGTTCACTGTTTCTTTTCCAACAAAATTCCTCTTTTAGACTGAACGTATCCACAACAAACCTCTTGGATTCTTTTCCCCTTTACTTTTCTTCAGGGGCGATTTTTCTTCTTTTCTTTTCCCAGACTGGGTTCACTGTGGTAAAAATTCTTCGCCTGGTGGTGACCTCATTTGTATTCAATGGCTGTTTGTTGAAAAGGCTGGACTCTGGCCTTGCTGCCCACTAGTTTGTGTGTATGTGTGAGACCCTAAATGTGTTTGTGTTTGTGTGGTTCTGCTTGAGAGAGCGAGGGCATCTGAGGGAGTGAGCAGAGGTCACTCCGGGAAATCAGTCATCAGTGGACTGATTGTTGAGTCTGAAACACAATCACACCTTTAATGTTTAACCCACCGCACACACTATTTAGAGGACTGTATGGTAACGCTCATTTCCTGGTAACATAACCTATACTTACACCAAGTTTCCACCACAAACAAAATTACTTTTTGTTTAAGAGCAATGTGACTGTGTGTCCCCACATCATGGGCAACAGTTCTGCACGCACACAGCTGCATGCACGAGTATAATCCTGTGGAAACAGGTCCGTTGGATTGCTTGCATTTTCTTTGTGCTAATAGGATTTAGAGCCTAATAATGTGCAAGACTTTGGTGGAAATAAAAGAGAACCAAATCAGCATTAATGATGGTTACTTGGACTCTCTGCTCACTGTTAATGTGAGTTTAATCTTCCAAATGGCAAATTTTGCAGTCATACAGAAGTTCATGTTGATGAGCTCACAGGAAATGAACATGTAAAAAAATTCAGTGAGAATCAAAAAGTTTTCCCTCCCAAATCTTTATTAGTATACAGAAGACATTTCCATAGAGTACAGAAACAGCAGGTCTTTCTTAATAATAATAATAAAGACTTCGTTAGTATCTCCTGGAGTTTAAGGTCAAAAGCCCATAGCGCAGATTGACAGTTCCCCCTCTAAGATTTGGATGTATTAGCTGATGAAATGTTTTTCAGTGACGCTTACATGCTGTACAATTCTGCAAACGGTTACAAAAAAACTACAAATCTGTTATTCATATGAAAAACAACAGTGGTGTTGACAGATGCGAACAGAGAACATACTTAGTGTCCAGTTTGCTATTATTTTTAACCAAAGTATAATCTTGAAGCCAACTCAGAAGTGCTAAAAACTGTAGTTCCTCTAACGTGCACTTGACGCCGGCTCCAGGAGCAAGTCATTCCCTCAGCCTCTCACATTATTAATGCAGCTTGCTAGTGTTGACTCATTACTTAACACTTAACCCTCTTTTCTAAATACGGTTACTTCTGGCTCTAAGAAACAACAACAAAATAAAAACAACAACAAAAGAAGAAAAATGGCGATGACTGTAAGGTAAGGGTTAGGCTTTAAAACGGGACTTCACAACCCCGTGGTTAATGTCACATGTTATGCCTATGTGTGTTTCACTGTTTCAATGTGGTGCCGATGACTTTTAGTAATTTTTCAACTATTTAGACCAGATTTTTTCTCTCTGTGCTGGCAACTGTGAGGCGAGCCATTCGATGGTGCGTTTGCGTGCTTCGTCCCAGCTGTATCTGGGGACATAGCCCAGATTCTTCTTGGCTTTCTGATAGGAAAAGCTGAACGGCGTGTTCAACATGGTGATGAGCTGCCGGTTCAATGGTAAGACGATTCGCACGAAAGGCCGTAGGATCATGGACAGCGTCTCCAGAAGGAAACAGAATAAGTAAAGGAGGCTGAGTGGAAACAGGAGTTTCTCTTGAATACTGAAACCCAGAGGAGACATCAGGATGTGGTTGAAATCGGAATAACTCACAGGTGGAGTGTCATCAGAAACGAAGTAAAACCTCCCACCAACAGCATTTCTCTTCTGTGGATCTTTGAGGCTGCGGGCTGCTTGGAGGTGAGCGGCGGCCACGTTGCCCACATAGACAGGATTCACAAGGGCCTCGGGGAGTGACATGCGAAACAGAACATTCTTGTTTCTTATCCCATCATCCATGTGGCCTAGGAGGAAGCGGCAGCCCTCTCCATAGATATACATGGGTCTGAGGGCACAGGTGGCCAGCTGGCCTCCGTTTTGAAGCACCTCACCGTGGGCGAGCAGGGTTCGCTCCTCAGCCTCCCGTTTGGTCTTGCTGTAGTTGAACTTCAAAGTGCTGTCGTAAACCGTGTCCTCACTGCCGTTGATTACAGGGTCGCCCTTGGGGTTTGGACCCATAACTTCGATGGTGCTGGTGTAAATGAAGGACAGCACGTTCTCTTGAATACAAGCTTCCAAAAGCAACTGTGTTCCTACAAAGCAAAGATGTTCTTGAGTTAATATAAGTTAACAATAATAACAACCAAATGTATTCACTTAAAAAGGTTGAGGTATGCCAAATTAAAATAAATCATACAAAAAAGTCAACACAAAAGTCAACACAAAACATTGTTATGCCTCTCAACGACACAAAAAGTAGTTCATCTTAAAATGGTAAAAAATGCCCACTTACTGTGCATACATGCATATTATTATTATTATTGTCAATTAGTGTATAAACAGTTTCATTATATTCATAGACAACAAATACACGGATTAAGCATAACATTATGACCACCTGCCTAATATTGTGTTGGTCCCCCTTTTGCTGCCAAAACAGCCCTGAGCCTTGGACCCCATTAGAGCCCTGAAATTGTGCTGTGGTGTCTGCACCACGATGTTAGCAACAGATCCTTTAAGTGTGATGTGAGAACTTCATGGATCAGACTTGTTTGTGCAACAAAACCCACAGATGCTCCAGTGGACTGAGATGTGAAAAATTTGGAGGCTAACTCAACACCTCAGGCTCGTTGCTGTGCTCCTCAAAACATTCCCGAACCATTTTTGCTCCGTGGCGTTATCCTGCTGGAAGAGGCCACACCCATCAGGGAATACTGTTTCCATGAAAGGGAACATTCTGCAACAATGCTTAGGTAGGTGGTACGAGTCAAAGTAGCATCCACATGGATGGCAGGACCCAAAGTTTCCCAGAAGAACATTGACCAAATCATCACACTGACTCTCTTCTTCCCACAGTGCATCCTGGTGCCAGGTGTTCCCCAGGTATACAACACAACACACACGGGGCATCCACATGATGTAAAACAAAACGTTTATAGCACTGAATGCATGTTGACTTTTTTGTTTAGATTTTTTATTTTTATGCATATGTTCAAAATAAAGATTGCTTGATTGATTGATTGATTGATTGATTTATCAGGCCAGGGGGCGATAGCACAAAGCTAGTTCAGCATACCCAAGGTATCTTTCTGATATCTAAAATGGGTCATCTGACTTTTCCTCCAGAGAAAATGATCCCTGCGAGTGGCACTTAATAGTTATCAAACCAAAATCTATAAAGAAGAATATATATATCAGTAAAATGCAACACTATTGAAAAAAAGGACATGATTAATGTCTGAGGAAAATCATGAATCTGGTGATTTATCACACAGAGCGGTAATAAAAAAATTAATCCCACTGAATAATTCTCTGGCTTAGTGAAGCTGACGGCTGTACAGTAGAGCTGTGAAACTTCAACCAGATCAATGTAAACATTAGACTTTACTGTCCCACAGCCTAATGAAGGCGGCGGGGAAAATGCTTTAGTTTGTGGGCAGTGAAATTTATTTTATCAATTGAACAGGTGAACAGGTGTTCTTGGTGTGTGTTCTGGGTTCTAGCAGCCGCAATTCCAGCAGTGTGAAAGAGACTCAGCAGCAGATTACAACCATGGATACAAACATTTATATATTTTCTAAATCACCAAATTACGTTACACACACACACACACACACACACACACAAAACATAGGCTTAGTCTACTTGTTATGACCTCTGCATGTACAGCGTATGTGTCCTGTTTAAGGATCATATATTAACTCTTACAGAACCATAAAAGTTATTTCAATTACACTGCTTCCCACAAGGAGAAAAACCTAACCAAGGAATAAAGTTTCATCTAACTAGACCTTCTGACTTTCCCTGCAAAGGTCTGAGTGATCCTCCAAGAATTGTGACACCATTTTTCTGAAGAACTGATGAGTAAGTAGGCAATGATTTCATACTTGTTGATCTCTGATCTGGAAGAGCTGCAGCATTAGTTACCATGATGATATACTGCATGTTCCAGTCCAGTTTTAGCAGCATAAAGGGGTCACCATGACTGATCTGTGGCTATGCAGCCCCAACAAACTGGGGTTTGGGGTCGCAGGGGGGCTGGAGCCTGTGATAGGGCGAGAGGCAGGGTACACCCTGGACAGGTTGCTAGTCGCCGGTCGCAGGGCCAACACAGAGAGACAGACAACCATTCACACTCATGGGCAATTTAGAGTGACCAAATAACCTAACCCCAGTAAGTGCATGTCTTTGGACTGTGGGAGGAAACCCACGCAGACACGGTGAGAACATGCGAACTCCACACAGAGAGGGAGGCCTGGTGGAATCGAACCCAGACCTTCCAGATGTCATTCTTTGTAAGGCAGCAGTGCTAACCACCACGCCACCGTGCTGCCCCAGCATTACATTTTCCAGCAATTTGAGTGACTCATGTGTTGGATACACAGTGCAGCCTTCACACCCCCTCCATGTGCATCAGTGAGCCTTGCTGTCCATGACCCCCGTCACTGGTTCATCACTGTTCCTTCCTTGGATCTTTTTTGATACATACTGACACATCCACCTACTCATTAAAGTTTGGCCTTTACTCACTCAAATCCTCACACTTGGCCATTTTTCCTGCTTCTTCTTTCCACTTTGAGGACAAAATGTTCACTTGTGCCCTGATATATCCCGCTCTCTGACAGGTGTCACGGTGAAGAGACAATCAGTGTTATTTACTCTGCCTCTCAGTGGTCATAATGTTATGCCTGATTGGTGTATATCTGATCAAGTATCCACAAAAGTTTCAACCTTTTGAATTAAAATAAGTAATAAGGAAACAACACAAACCGCTAATACTCAAAATAACATGATGACATCACATTTATTCTAAATTTAAAGACATGAGGGGTGACTCAGAACTGTTGCACCGTCTTGTAGTTGCACTACAGAAAGGAAAAATATGGGATTTGATTTAGGAGTGAACTGTTCATTAAACTGCTGTTCAAAAGTGGCAGATGACTGAACTGTCACTGTCTGCTGAAGGGTTGGTATAAGCAGCAGGAATTTTTCCCTGACATGCTTCAAGCAATGTAAAGCAAGTGTGAACTGAAAGCAGTAAGGGTAAGTGAAAACACTGACGTTTAATAGTGAAAGCACATAAAAGGTCAGTTAACATAAGTAATGAGAGCAGATTTAAATGTCACTGGTCTATCACTCAAAATGTAAGCAGTAAAAAAAAGCTCCAACTATACTGTAAATAATTCTAATTCTGGTCTTATGTATGAAGTTTAAGTGATTGCCTCATTTTATTTAGAATAAAGTCAGAGGTTCAGGTGAGCCTTCAGTGGATTTGTGGCAGCCTTACCTTTGACATTCACCTCGTACATCTCGCTGTACTTCACTGTGTCACTGACATCGATGATGGACGCCATGTGGAAGACGACCGATGCACCGCGGCAGGGTGCTTTCAGGAAATCACCGTCTCTGATGTCGCCTTCGAAAGCACTCAGCTTTGTCTCACCTTTACAGTCTGACACAAAACACACGTTGTTCAGTGAGCTGTAAGCCGTAACACGTGCCCACATTCATCTGCCTTTTATCCTAAAATATCATATTGTAATATTATGTAAAATATGTGTCTTTCCAGATTAAATTTAAGTTGTAATATTAATAAGAAAGTGATAAATTCATTGCTGCTTTTGCAACAGGTTTTCATTTTATGTGAGATATTAAACAGCTGATATTTGCATTGCAGCCTTTAATGGTGAGATAGAAAAGCTGAATTCCTAAATCTTTATATAAAATACTGTTCTCCGGTTATTTTCAATAAATCAATATATGACACAGATCTACCCCCCCCCCCTTAACGAGCTTCTCAACATTCCATAAATTTTAACCTTTTCAAAAAAAATTGGAAATATAAAAAAGTTTACCTTCCAAACTCTTAAA
>VOQJ01046728.1:0-33907 GCA_015052665.1 Apistogramma diplotaenia | reverse complement strand
AGATCTACCCTCCCCCCCCCCCAACGAGTTTCTCAACATTTCATACATTTTAATCTGTTAAAAAAAACATAGATATTATAAACAGTTTACCCTCCAAACTCTGTAAAAACTGCAGCTCAATGCGTTTGTCCAGCAGTCGAATCTCAGCCATTTTCTCTTCTTCCAGCAGCAGCCTCACCAGCCTCTTTCCCAGGAATCCACAGGCACCCGTCACCACACACACATCACCTCTCAGAGACATTGCAGGTCTCTTTGTATGAAATAAAGGCCCGAGAACAGTAAAAGAGCCCCAGTTGTTTCCTTCCTATTGAAGAACCTTCTCAAAAACAGCAGCTAAGAATAAAGAAAAACTGAATGCAAATTTAGTATTGGTGGATGATTCGTGATCCGTCCGTGAGGGATGGATAACACCTTCTGCTCTCTCCACCTCAGCCCCTTTTTGTAAGCCCAGAAAGTTATTAGAAAAAAAAAACTTCTTTGCTCCAGGGGAGTATTGAAAAAGGGGATGGGCTCAGCTACTCCAGGGTGGAATGTGATGCTTTCTGAAGCTGGACAAAACAGCGGCTGGAAAGGCTTACACCGTATGCCAAGGACATTTGCTGTTGGAAAATGTAAACTTCTGCTTAATTGGGAGGAGTATTTTATTAGGAGAGGCAGGGAGACTCAGCATGTGACATGAGGAGGGGGAAACAAAGCTGGAGCTGAGAGTCACAGCATTCCTCGCTGCTTTCTACAGCTTTGTGTTCTAAGAAGCACTCGGCAATGCCAGAACCGGAATAAAAATACCACGTTACGAGTAAAGAATTTTCTTGTTGAAGTCCAGAAGAACTACTGCAACAATAAGCTTACAGAGCCATCCATCCATTCATCCATCCACTCTCTTCTGATTATCCTGTTCAGGGTCACCAGTGGGGGTGTGGGAGCACCCAGAGAAAACACACACAAACGCGAGGAGATCGTGCAAACTCCACATAAACACATGTTTTTAAACTCTTAAAGTAATAAAATACTGCATTTCCCTCTGAAATGTACTAGTTAAATAAAAGATGATGAGGTCAGACTCCCTCGGTTAAATAACTTATTTACCTGCTGCACTTGAATATTATGATTTTATTATATTCCATCATTGCTTCTTCTGCTCTTTGGCAGTTCATTTTGTGTATCTCTCATTGCGTTTAAAGACATGCCTACAAGCTTCATCTTACCTCGTTATCTCCAACTTTTTAATCTGTGTCCTTACGTCACATTGTAACAAAGAGGGACATACACACAGAGGCATCAGATAGTACATTAAATATGAAAGTTCTTGCTGTGGTGGGACCTTAAGACAGATGTGAATGAATAAAAGCCCACAAATGTCAGAGCCCTCGAGCAGTTAATTACTATAATTTAGTTTGTTAAAACTGGAGCAAATATTTCTGGGAGCAGATAAAAACTGACTCCAACCACCTGTGTCCGGACACCTGTCTTTGATAGCGGCTTAATTCCAGTACTGAGACTGAAAAATCCACTGGAGTTGCTCCAAATCGGGAAACCTAAACTATACACATTTATTATACTCCATCCATCTTCTTCCGATTATGCTGTCCAGGGTCACGGGTGGCGTGGGGGCAGGGCACACCCTGTACAGGTCACACACAAGGCTAACACAGAGACACAGACAACCATTCACACTCACATTCACACCTATGGGCAATTTAATGAACCTAACCCCAGAAACAGTCTTTGGACTGTGGAGGGGTGGCACGGGGAGAACTCTCCATCAACATTAATGAGTTATTAATAAAAATAATGAATTATTATTATTATTAAGTCAGTCTGAAAAGGTGCAAATCCACATAAGCCAAAGAAAACAAGAGGTGAAATCTGCCTGCCAGGTGGCACATTCTGTTTTCATGTGTGCATAGATGAAATAAAGCTGGCCACAGTTTGCTGCTACACTGGGTCACTGTGGTGGAAACTCGTGGGTGTTGCAGGGTTTTTACCTGTGGCATCACCATTATCATATATGGGGGTGATGCTTTTCTTACTTTGCCTTATAATTAGCCTGTGACACTGCTTTCAGCATCACAGGCTAATTGTGTGTTCTGAAGAACTGGAACCAAATTTAATAAATCATATGTCACATTTACTGAAAATGAGTGTTTGCTCGCTCACACAAGTATGGCTACACACACACACACACACACACACACGCAGGAACTGCAATAGTTTGTGCATCACATACTCCTGTACTGCATGGTAGTGTCTGTATTTGGAAGCCCTTGGCACAGCAGCTGATAAGACAGCTGTTTGTTATCTAGAGGTGAAGGATGAAGTCTCAAGGACAGTTTCATCGTCATGTTGAGTGTGTGTGTGTGTCTGTGCCATGTTTGTAGCCCTGAAACAAGTTTATGTTGTGTGTGTGGCTGAGAGCACTTTGCATGCAGTGAATAATGTGATTCTGTGGTGCAGACAAGCATTTTATTAATGTTACAACAATGTACATTAGACACATATGGAAATGTGAACAGTAACGACTCCCATGTGAATCTTCTGGGACACAGATTTAAAGGCTAATTTCTCTCTGCTTAAACTTTATTGAAATCACTAATAGACATCTTTGGTCATTATAGATTGTTCGGTCAAGCTTGTGAAAGCATGACTTTCTGTTGTTAACAGGCTCAATTAATAAAATGTTCCACACTCAAGATTTTATTTTGCAGCTACAGTCTAGTTGAAATCTTATGACTCTGCCATAGAAAAAGCTCTTTGTTTTACAAAAACTTTCCCAAAACCCTGTGGTTTTTTACTTAATCACCTAATCTGCCATGCATCATTATGATACAGGATTCGGTTAATTCTTTTTAGTTTAGAGAGAAAAAAAAACAGCCAACAGAGTAACAAAGTACAAAAAAAAAAACACCTGGCAAAATGGCAGTTTTATACAATACAATATAATTATCCAGTGTTGGATTTCTTTTTTTATCTCTGAGCAGAGATGATTTAGATTCTAATCCTGACTCGTTTGCTCTCAGTGTCCAATAAATCAAAGTCCAGTAAAACTGATCGGTGAAGTGGGTTTGAACTTACACTCAGGAATTATATGCACTGTGCATTTTCATAACATAATCAGCAGATTAGCACGGGTGCCACATGCCGGGTAGTAAATAAACGGACAGGAAATGGCACTGACAGCAGCACAGTGTTTGTAAGTAACAGCAAAGGCTTCAAACTACAGAATGCTAATGTAAAATAGCCTGCTTAGCTTTGTTATGCAACTTGTGTTTGCAACCCACACTACTTCCTGTTTTGCCTTCTTTTTGCCACTGCATGCAGGTAAATTTCATCGTGTCAGTTGTGGTCTCACAGCAACAAAAGCTGGAAACCCCCCTCGTCTGTGGCCATCAGCTCTTAGCTGTGGGAAGTGGGCAATCTTGTATCTGAGCCTCATCCACTGACCCCTCTGGTAGATGAACTGTCATTGTGCAGGCACGAATCCCCCCCAGAGGCTCCAGCACGTTGAACACCCTGTCCCACACGTCCCTTTCTGGGTCATATCTCTGCACAATGTCAACCATGCATCTGCTGTTCCAGGAATATCCTCCCACCACATAGATCTGCCCGTTGAACACAGTCACACCCACGTCGCTCTGACCCCGAGGCATCGGCGACACCACCGTCCACTGGTCTGTGTCGGGGCTGTAGTATTCGCAGCCCAAAACGTCGTCGTAGTCGCTGCAGCCTCGGAAATGGTTCCCGCCCATGACGTAGAGTCTGTCTTCCACAGTGCACATACAGTGCAGGCCACGGAGCTCCGTCATGTCGGCGCGTCGACTCCACGTGTCGCTGACTGGGTCGTAACACCAGAGCTCCTTCTGGAAGGTGTCACGGGTGATGCCGCCTGTGAAGTACGAGAACAGTCAGTAGAGGAAAATGTATACAGATATTTAATAGAAGTCAAAACATCAATGCCACAGCTTCAAAAATTGTCCAACAGAAATCCTGCATATTCATTGTCCAGTAAAATGTTCCCTGTGACTGACATGATGACTTCATTAGACACCATTTGTACTGATACAAATCTGCTCTTGGATAAACACTCTAGTTATTAATGTACAGTCATATGACAAAAAACGTTTTTGCAGAACTTGATGTGAAAAACTAAGTACACCCCATGATTTAATAAGTGCAAGTTTTCATTTATGAGCAGCTCTCTTAAGTTCTCACCACAGCATCCAGTTGGGTTCAGTTCAGAACTGCGACCCAACAGTCATCGGACTGGGTCATTGCAGCACCTTGATTCTTGTCTTTGTCAGCCGTTCTGTCACTGCTGTGTCTGGGACCATTGTCTTGGCACGTGACCCATTGCTGTGTTTGCTTTTTGTGGCGCTGTGCATTATGATCAAACATCTCTACTGTGGTCTCATTGTTTCAGAAGTCTTGTGGAAGCCATGCTGCCGTGTTCTTTTTAGAGAGAAACAGCATTTACCTCACACGGGTGAAGATGCGAGCACATTCACTCCTGGAAAGATTGTGCTGCTCCAGACTAGCAAGATGCTAACACTTCTGCTGGCCGGTCACACTGATGATCAGTTTATCTGTGGATCTGATTATTAGCACGTGCCTGCTACTTAGTTGGAAGCACTAGCGGCAGTTAGTTAAGGGGTGCATAGAGTCCTGTGCAAACAATTTTTTTCATGTGATTATAGCTAGTTGGCCCAGGGGTGAAAAAAAACACAGACAAATATCCGTTATTGTGAAACTGTGGATAATTACAGTTACTAAAATAATTTTAGATGTGAGAAATTTAAAGATACCGTTTAGTGGAACTGCTAACAAATTACAGATAAGGCATTCAGCTAATCGCTGTTATTTATTTATTTATCTTGATCTCATCACGGTTGGATCCGTTTAGCCCCTTTGGTCACGATACAATTTTGATGGAAAAAATTCATCTTCTGCCCACATAATCTTTTTAGGCAAATGTCAGAAAATGAATATTACAGTATAATATATAACGATAGAAAGTGATGTACACAAAAGTGTTGACTGAAGGGGATATTTATATATTCATGAGGTATAATACGTTTAAAAAAATGTATAAAAACGAAATGTTGCAAATCGTACTCCTTGAATTCTTAGTGAATACTAGGGTAAAAAACACAAGAACCTTCACATTTTACTGAAGTACTGTAAGTAAATGGACCTTGATTACAGTATTCAAACATATATTTTTCCATGAAAAATTTTCATCCTAAAATGTGTTTTATCAAATAAAAGTACAGACTTTGCAAAATACAAATGTCTAAAACATGCATGTGTATAAGAGGAACAGGTATGCTAATAAGTGCCTGTGGGAAAAAAATATTTAAGCACAAGAATTGGTGAACACTTTGCTAAAACTTTTTGCTAATGTTTTGCTGAGGCAGCGGTTTGCAGTCGTACATTAAATTACATGCATTACCACTGTGGCTTTCTCTTGATGCAGTAGCACAGTCATACTGTGTCTCAGCTGTAAATCATAGGATATCAGCTACAAAGAAGATATACAGTAACATGTAAGTACAGTGTGCTGTGTGCAAGTGCAGTATGTGCTGATAATTGTATACAAATGATAATGCATGTACATGCATGTTGATAGCTTCAGAAAACTGTGGCTTTTAACTTGGTTGCAAAGGTTTCCTGATTCACAAGTGAAACTCGTGTTTCTGCTCTCAACACTAAAAGCCGCTTTCCTGTCCAAGGTTGCTAAGAAACAGGCCTGAGAGCAGGGTGAGAGCCGCTCATGAGACCGTGCATCTCAACAGGAAGTGGTTTCCCATGAAAGCATTGTCTAATCCATGTAGTCAGGGTGGGTTTTTTTGTTGCCTGTAGACAGTCCTTGTCAAACTTTGACAAAACACACATATATAAAATAATTTACAACAGTTCATATATTTAAATGTTCCCAGGCATGCCCTAGATCTCTTCAGAGCTCATGAGCATGAAGAAGGAGCATCATTGTTCAGATAAGGAAGCTCTGAATTATCTGTTAATAGTAATTGTCTGTAAAAGGGAGAAGTTGAGTAATGTGGTTATAAAACTCTAGACGGCCACTGCAAAAAGCTTTTGTTATTAACTGTTGGACTCGCAGCCTCTTGCCTCAGTGTCTGTTCCTTATTTTTCTCTTTTAGCACAAGGTGAATCTTCCTCTTACTCCAACCATGGCATTGATCTCTGTCTAAACAGTAAATCGAAAATTGAAATGAAACTGAGGCTTCAGTTCACGAAATGGTTATGTGGTCAGCTGCCATTTGCATTAGGAAGATACGAACATACAGCCTTCATTAGGGCTATTTAACACTCTTGTGTGTGACAGTACAGTTATAAAAAAACAGTGTTTAACTTTTTGAAATGTGCACATACATTGTTAAAATACACAAAGCTTCCCCATACCCTTTAAGGTCCTGTCAAACACTGCTAATACATGAGCTTTAACCTGCAGGGGAGTGCTGCTACTAGCATGTTTTTGCTAACAGTGATTCCTCTATTTTTATCAACAGCTGAGTTCAACATACTTCAGTTTGAAGCAGGACTGTGTTAAAAAGACAGGCTTCTGTTTGATAAGCAGTCACTCGGTCAGTTAACAGATTAAATTCAATTTAAATGAGATTTTTGACAAAATTTCTAAGCTTTGCTTCTGCAACAGTGGAATTCCTCTAATGTGCCAACATGGGCTTTCATGATTATACAAACAAATCTATGTGAAGTTATTCGAATTCTATTATTATATATAACATTATATTATTATATAAGTTATTTTATAGTCTGTGTGTTAAACAGTGTCATCTTGCCTGAGATGTACATGAGGCCTCCATGGACTGCTCCGGCATGCCCATAGTGAGGCTCCACCATGTTGTTCACAAAGGTCCACTCATTTTTCTTCAGATTGTAGCACTCCACTGTATCTGATCAAAAACAGTGAGGGATGTTTATGAACTTTATTTAATGGCACTAAATGGCAACAGCTGTGTAAAAGTTCAGCGATAGTAACAGTGTCCATAACACTTCCTGGAACAATTCAAACTTCACTCTTTGAGTAGAAACTTCCATGAAGGATGAAAAGGAACAGTTTATCAGCTGACAGAAGCACTAGAACAGAAATTCATGGCAGCTCACCAATTTCTCCTGAGGCATTCCTTCCTCCCACTGCAAACAGCTTCCCATTCAGGGCGCTTAGATGGAAAAAAGTCCTCTTCTCATTGAGTGAAGCAATCTGCAGCCACTTGTCAAATCGGGGATCATAGCGGTAGGCGCTGTCTATGGCTGTCTTGCCCTTTGTGTCATAAGTACTCTGACCTGAGAAGTCAAGAAGAATCTTGGTAATTACAACAAAAGGCCAATTACAACCTGTTCATGTCTGTCATACTGATGTATGTATAGTGCAAACTGTTGCTGCTCTGACCTCCAACAATGAAGAGGAAGCCACCTAGAAGAGCAACACCATGCTGATAGCGTGGCACCTCCATGGGCTTCAGGGCCCTCCAGTGCCCAGTCTTCTCATCGTACAGCCTTAACTCCCGGCTCACCACCAGCTGTTGCCGCATCACACCACCCAGCACCAGAATGTGTGTAGCGTCTGACCGTATCTGTGTCCTCTCTGTCTGCAGGGCCGGCTGCATGTAAGGCATCATCTGGTAGTTGCTAGCCTCCAGCAGGAGGTTCACACACGCTGTCTCAGAGCGCATCAGAGAGTCGCCTTCCTCTTCGTCATCCTGGGAGATCTGAATCAGCTCGCTGGGGCTCATCAGTGGGAAGCGAATATGCCGCATCAAGGCATGCACTGAAGAGCGGCGCTTGGCAGACTCGTGGTCCAGCCATCCTCTTGCGATGTGGTAAAGCTCTAGTTCGGAGAAACCCTTCAGTGAGTTGCTGGCCAGAGCGTTGGCCATGCTGGTTTCGGAGAGCTCGAGGTAGCGGCCGCACTGCACCAACTCTGAGAGGTTCTGGCTCACAAACTCACCTGGATTTGATGGGATACAGATAATCAGCAATCAATAAAAATAACCCAGTCTATTATAGTTTTCTACTGATCAGTAAGCTACAATCAGACTGATATAAGGTAGACTGATTTCAGGTAGTGCTGAGGGCTGGAAGAATTGAACAACAAATAAATAATAGCCATTAATAAACAAAGATTTATGACAACCACACATTGCATTTAGACCTTAGTATACAGTATAGATTTATCACATCATTTACCTATATTCAGCTGAACGTCCTCTAGAAGCAAGTCTGTGGCAATGCGCTCAACTTCAACGCAGTTATCTATTGTGATCTGCAATGAACAACACATAAAACAGATTCCTTAAACAAATACGAGCAAATAGTCTCTGTTCTATAGTGCTTTGCTATTTTTTGTTGCTATTCACAACAATAGTTCACTTCCAATGTCATATTATGTTCTGATCCTGAGAAAGGATGGATGGGAAGGACAGAAAAGCACTGAGAGGGATTTGGCAGCTTATGAGCACGACCTCCAGTGTACCTGAATATAATTAGCAAGAACAAGAGTGACCTTAAAACTGCTTACCTCACTGCTCAGAAGCTGATTGCAGAACCGTAGCACAGGCATGACCTGCAAGAAGTTTGCGGCCTCCAGCGTGTCCTGAAGATTGCCCATGTCGAGGCTCACTTTGGATGTGTAAATGAAATCTATAATGTTCTTTAAGCCCAACTTAGTGACCCCATGCAGCTTGATCTCTCTCATCTCCTGCTCCCTCATGCCTCCTGAACAAGTGCAAACAAAGGACAAAGATGAGAAGGTGTGACAGAAAGTGTGTATTTGCATTGCCCCTGAAGATTTTCCTTGTACAGGCAACGACGCACAGCCAGCAAGACGCAGAGACACAACTGACACTGTAAATGTTCAGACATGCACAACATGAGGTTTATGAAAATAGCTGCTTGCGTGCTCTGAAACTCCCATCAAAAGGAAACCGAATGCAGAAAAAAGCCAGAATATCAAAACATACTTCCTCGTCTTTGAGTGCTTTTTTTATCCAAAAGAGAAAGTATGAAGTGAAATTGTTTTCCGTCTACTTCCTGCAGTTACAAACATGCATTCAATGCGGTTACGTTTTTTTTTTGTGTTTCCTGCACTTATTTCTTTGTTATGACTAGAATTTCATCATTCCCTTCCTGTCTCAGAAGTGAAGTGGCTCAGTGAAATGACAAAGGACAACAAACCCGTGAACATCGCTTTAAAGTAGTCACTGCAGGAAGCCATGATGACCCTGTGGACCGGGAACTTTTCCTTGCTGTCTCCAGGAATCAAGACAACATCACAGAGAGTCTCATTGCCCCGAAATGTATCAAAACCCTTTGGGAAAAACAATTCGATTAGAAAAATAGATGGATTAGTCATTATAATTATCCCGGAAAATAATTTCATAACAATGAGTGATTCCGACGATAATATGCACCTTTAGCACATCCGCTCCATGTTCAGTGCTACTGAACACCTTGGACAGCGGCCGGGGAGGAAGCTTAGGCTTTGTTGCTTTGTCGGGGCGTTTAGGTGGTGTTTCAGTGGGTGCCGGGAGAGGGGCAGGAGCTGGTGGTGGTGCTGGAGCTGGAGCAGGAGGCACAACAACAGCTGGTGGAGCTGGCCTGTCATCTACCGGGGGAAACAGAAACGGAGAACAGAATTTTAGAGGTGAGAAAAGCCGCTGCTGATGACGCGGGTACACAGAGCTGCAGGCCTGCTGCTGCTTATACAGCTGTTACAGTGGAAAGATCTGCTCAAAATATCTAAAGCAAGCAAGAAAAGTGAAAAAATGTTGTAAAATCAAACTTCAACATTATTAAATACAACATGCTGACATTTGTTAGTTTTCTGTCCCCATGAAACATTTTGGACACGCACCTTGTTGAACAGGAGGCGGAGGAGGTCTTTCTGCTTGAGCCGCATGTCTCTGTTCCCTGGATTGATGCCTGCTGCCAAGGCGAGACAGTCTGCGGCTCAGCCTTCCCGACCCGCTGTCCTCTCCGTTCCCCCTGCGCAGGAAGAGTCACGGTGGAAGAACCGATCTGTCATTTACTGTCATTCTATAAAGTGATGTTCAGATGCAAACATGTTTTGGCGCTGTATAAATAAAATTTATACAATTCAATTCAAATAAAATTGAATTGAATTGAAACAATATTGTGGAGTCATGGTGCAGAGGTTGCATCCAAACTGCTGCATGGACTTGGTTTTATAAAATCACCATGTGTGCAAAGAAGGTCAAACACACAGTGAACATCTGGTAAATTTTCTTTTGAAAGTTCCAGCCATGCTGTTTTTGATTGGTAGAACTATTCAGTTTTGCCTCTCAGCACTTCCACTTAGAAGTGTGTACAAATACCACTTTCCTCAGTAGACCCCTTCTATCGCTCAAAGCCTCAATTCAACCAACCAACCAACCAAATAATTTGAAAAATTTGATAAATAAAGCTTTTTTTCTTGGAAGAAGTCTGACTTGCAAAGGTCCCTTATCTGTTTTGGTGGTGTGTGTCCTGTGGCCTGAAAAAAGAGGAAGCAGTGGACCTTTTTTAACTGCACCACATCTCCTCTTGACACAGTTTCCTGTTATGGGTCTTACACTCAGGTGAAACGGCAGCGCTCGAAAACACGTTTTCATGCTTTTCAAAGACGATTATAGACACAGGTCCAATTTATAAAATGTAGATATATGTGCAATATGCTAGAAGTCGCGAGTAATCGTTCACTAGAATTGAACTACCAGTAAGTCCTGAGAACACACTCGTCTTTAAACTCAACCTTCATGCTGCAGCTCTGTGACTGCGGTGCACTCAGTCGTGATGCCTTCAGACAGACACACACATGAAAACACCTGCAGAGGAGCTCCACACTGCTGCTGTGGTAGTTCCTGCTGCAGCAGGTGCCTCCCTGACCACACACACACATAAAACTCCTAAAACCCACTGAAAACTCATTTCTGTTGTGCATTCTACAAAACAAAAACTAATGATTAATCAGAGATGAAATAATGGAATATAAAAAAAGAAACTCTGAACTCCAGAACCTTCCTTACCCCATCTCATTGGCCTCTTGGGGTTGAGGACTGTTGTTTCGCTGGTGAGACTTCCTGCATGACGACAAAAGAAGAGCTTCAGTGAGCAGAAATATATTTTTGGACAACAAAACACAGTTTAGCAGTAAATCGTTACTAGCTTATGTCTGTATACAAAAATCTGTGTGAAAATTCATTCATGTTAGACACAGAAATACGTCTTCTGTCAGACTGCTTAGTTGTTGCATCTGCTTTAAAGGTTCCCATTGCAGCATTCTTTCTTTCACAGCACATTTGATGTGGCCTCCTGTGTTTGCAGACTTCGCAACATTCACTGAACTCCACTTCAAATGTTTTCAGCATCATTTCCAGTACAACTGTCCCATTTCCTCACAAAAAACCCTCAAATTACAGATGCCAAAAATTCATGCATTGTCTGTGACAATTCTGTGATGTTTCATTTTGGTAACGCGATAAATCATTATGGCTCCTCGTCTTCTGCACTGCAGTCTGAACATTTGTCAAGTGTGATTATCAGTAGATAAGATCAGCCGTGTGAAAAACTTTGCGGTTTTGCTTTTTATTGCTCGATTCGAACTTACTTAACCTGATACATGAAGCTCATTGTGAAAAGAGCTTCTCTAAGGAGAAGACAAAGGCCTTTAGTATCAGTAACACAGAGGTGACTGACTGGAAATAAGTGAGATGCTACCCTTTTGTACTGTTCTTGTAAAACTGAACCAGCCATATGAACACACACACATGAATTGGCGGTGCTTTGCCGTGTGCTGTGCAGCTGCCTCACCTGCACTTTCATAAAAGTACAAAAAGGCACATTTGTGGGTGACCTACCTGGAAGAAAGCTTCCTCAGCAAACTGGATCCGAGCCCTCCCTCCAGCGTGGCAGTCTATCCAAAACAAACTCTAAAAGGAAGACTGAGCAGAAAATGTCTGCTCCTCCGTGCCGGCTAGTTGAAGAGTTAAAGCGTCTGACTGAGCTTCAGCGTTTTAGACCTCAGTTACTTCCTGTGCTACTTCTCTTTCTCAGTTTAGGTTTCTTTCCGCATTTTGATGCACTCCATTTGACAGCGTCACACTTGAGATGGTGTCAGTGAAATTAAACATTTTAAAGGCATTTATTTAAAAAAATTGGCAACTAAAAGGCCTTGAATGACCTGGTGTGCGAGCGCGATGCTGTAAATGGATGAAATTCATAAAGCTTTGCTGTTTTAACTTGACGTCATTTTAAAGTCTGTAGTTAAAATGGTAAATGGAAGTAAAAAAATGTGCAAAATACTGAACAAAACATGATGCAGTGACAGCCGACAACATGGGCCTTTGACCTTTAAAAATGTGCATTTATTGTTTCACTGGGTTTCAGTGATGCTGATGAGAATCGGACTTGTAGCTGAAGCACGTGAGCCACCGCTCCTATTAGAGATTTAATACAGTCTTGATCAGATAACTGAAGGACAGTGCAGCTCAGTCTTTTTGCATTAAATCACCAAGTACTACAGGCACTTCAGTTATCCCATGATATTAATAAAAGAGCAACAGGTCTTTGCCACATGCTGGAGTTTATTCAGCCATAAGAACTGGCAGCATTTCAAACCACAGTGTACAGAGTGCACTCATGCTGACTCATTACAACAGAACCAAAAAAAAAAAAACCCTCCATCCCTTCCGACCCTCAGCTTTCCAAAACACTCGCTCATAAAGTCTGGCATGACTACATATCAGAATATTTCTAACCTATGGCAGCTGCTTGCATGTACTGTAATCTGCTGGTGTGATAAAAACATTAGTTCTGAGGTAAATTTGTTTAAGTTTTGCTGTCATGATGAAATCTCAAGCTCTTTAAGTCTTGTTTAGTGGATAATTGTCCTCAGTGCTGCCCTCTGCTGGCGGTCACAGCTTGGAAAACTGAATGAGGTTCCTGTTGATTTCAGCTACATTCCTGCAACCTGGATCAGTAAATATATATAATATATTAATAGAAAACAATAAAAATAATGCTGGAATTTTCCTTAAAGCCTGTATATATATTAGCACGATCCCCTTTAAGCTTTTTGTGACTCAGTCTTCAAATCTTCATCACACTCACCTGATAAAGCCATGGACAGACGGAACTCATCATTTAAGATTTGCAGTACTTCCCTCACTCCTTCTTCCCCCTAAAGGGCCACACAGGATAATTCATTTAAAATCAATTTGCATTCTTTAATCCTATAATCTCATATGAAATCACAATTTCTTTTAATTATGTTTAAAGAGAAAAAAAATTCTCATTAATTTTATATATTTGCTGTTGTACCTTGTATGCAAGGCCCCACACTGCTGGACGGCCAATGAAAACACACTTGGCTCCCAAGGCCAGCGCTTTCAGTACATCACTTCCTGTTCTGATTCCTCCGTCAACATAGACCTCAATTCTGCCCTGTACGGTGTCCACGATCTCTGGCAGTGCATCAATCTGTGATGACAGAGACAAGATAAGCTTACTGCACTACTGAATAGCCTGATAAGTATCTGTGTAAGCTCCAACAGGTCAAGAAAAAACTAATAAAAAAACATTAGACCAAATAGCAGTGAAATGCAGTGAAACAGACTGATTTTCTCATTTGTGAAGAGTTAAAGACTGATTCAGCTCTCTAATGGTTTTATGACTGACATTTAGGTTGTATGTGTTACAAATTGCTATAGCCACAGCTATGAGTATTCTTAATTAATTCACACATGGTCTTAATTAAAAAGAAAGTAGTGATGTACCGAGGCTGGACCTCCATCTAGCTGTCTCCCCCCGTGGTTTGACACAATGATGCCCTGGACACCGTGCTCCACGGCCAGCTCAGCGTCCTCCTTGGTCAGGATGCCCTTGATGATGATAGGGAGGCGTGTGATGGACTGCAGCCAGTAGACGTCCTTCCAGCTGATTGAGGGGTCCAAGGTGTTAGCTGGGATCCCATACTCCTCTGGGGCTGCAGTCTCCTGCTTACAGAGTATGTTTGTGCAAATATGTGCTGTTATTTAAGTCTTACTGAAAATGAAATTATGGGGTAACTGACACTGCTGGTAGATTTAAGCCGAATATGTTGAAAAACATTCATCGTCACCTGAAATACTCCGTCAAAGTTCTTCACTTTGAGGTGCGGCGGCAGCTTGAACTGGTTGCGGATGTCGTTGCGGCGCTTCCCCGTGTAGGGGACGTCGACTGTGAGGACCAGCGCCTTGTAGCCGAGCGCCTCCACGCGGTGCACCATATGTTCCGACAACTTCCTGTCTCGGTACACATACAGCTGGAACCAGCGGTAGCCGTTGGGTGCTGCTGCCACGATCTCCTCCACCGAGCACGTGGAATATGTGCTGGTGATGTAGCAGGTGTTGAGGGCCTCGGTGGCTGTGGGATGAAGGTTGTGATGTTACTATGATATCGCAAAGGGGAAAATTACATGAACATGTACATTTATGTGACAAAATTACTCCAATTTTTGGTGTCTATAGCAAATTTTCCACCTTCATAACAAATTTAATTTGCATGAGATTCTCAATAATCGATCTCAACGCTTAAAGTTATCTAACATTAGGCTCGCAGTCTCATTGACAGTTTGGTTGCTAATGCAACTCTGACAAATAACAGCTTATTCCAAGGGCCACACGTGTGTACTACAGCTTTAGGCAATTCAGTTCTAGCCTTATTAGCTGCTACTGAGCACTAATTAGCCGGGATCTCCCTCTGTGCTGAAAAGTTTGAAATCCATCACTTATAGCTCTAGAACTCAAAATGTCAAGAAAGCCTGACAAGCCAGTGGATAAAAACACACTGGATACATCCCTCTTATATATCAGTCGGTATAGCAACGGTTTCAAAATAATTTACTAAGTAGAAAAACACACAGGCAAACAGAACCATTCAAACTCGAATGGATGTGAAAACCATTTACTGACCCACAAACCCTTGAGACAGGAGTCCTTACCCCGAGCTGTGGCCACCTCTCCTTCATGCCAGGCCAGGCAGTGAAAGGCAGTAGGTGCAATCCCAACAGGAAAGCTGATTTCTGTCCCCTGCACCGTGGTGCGCGTGTCGCTCACTGACACGTCCCGCAGGATGCGAGGCCTCAGACGGATCCTGAGCGTGAAGCACAACCGAACGTGTAAATGATAACACGTGAACCCCTAACAGGCTAGCAAGGCATGCTGCGAGACCATCAGTGTATTGTTTTTACTGCACTGTGCATTTTTATTAAGTAGAAGCCTTACTTTAAAGGCAGTGCACATCAGGGTCAGAGTGTCAGTAACATAATAACTCAGGGATCAAAGAAAATTTCTCTTAGATAAAAACACTGATGCTTTATGCTTTACTGATGAATTAATCTACATCTGAAAGTGCAGAGAGAGAGTTTTCTCAAAGCTGTTCCTGCTGAAATATGAAGGAAACAGTCCAATGTAATAATTTCTAACAGGAACAAAATAAATCTTGTAGCAAAAACATACAGAATTAGATGAATTGACATAAAAGGCATTTCATCTGTCTTCATGGAGACGCTAGGAAGGCTGAGAGGAATGCAGAAAAAAATAACTTAATCCCAGCAGTAGTGCAACTTTCCAAACAGTTCTCCACAGGAGGCTGGAGGAATGGTGCAGCGGCAACACTGAGTAAAACCAAGCAGCCTGTTACTGATTATTTGGTGTCACAGCAACACACACTGTAGTGCAGAAATCAGTTGCAGAGTCCACAGAAACAGGCCGTGTCCTCACATGATCTGCAGCTCAGTGTCAAAAATATTTTCCTGCAATGTTGAGATCATTTGTTTAGTGTGTTGAAGCTGCACTAAGATGCCTGCACATACGTGGTCATAAACGTTTTTAGGATGGCCTGTCATATTTGGCATGCACTGTAAAAAAAAAAAAATAGAAGCTCACACTTGTGCGATGACCTTGAATGTCTGGATGAACTTTATTTTGCTCACTGTACCTTTTGTATGCCAGCAGATTGTCGTCCCTGGTGCAGCATTCATCTGCTCCAGCTGCATAATAATCCCAGGTGGCCTTTGAGAGATGCTCCTTAGCATACTCCTCATAGTCTGTCAGGCATACCATAGGCATATCTCCACCACAACCTCCCTCTCTGCGTGGGAGCAGAATTTACCAGGTTTCAGTGTAATGTTGGCAATAAAACAACAGAAAATAAAAGAAACCATCCATACATGTGCTTGTTTGCTTTTAAATCTGTGTAAAACCTTTTAAAATCAATTTCAACATGCTATATAGCCAGTCACTGAAAATAAAGATATTGAGCATATAAAAGATACTGTTACTGCTAACTTCACCACAGCCTGGTCACATATTTTTGTCATATTTAAACAGAATACCTAGACACTGTACATGCAAGAAGCTACAACTTCAGGATTCACCACAAGTTACATTTCAAAAACAAAATCCCGCGCTCTCCAACGACACAGCCTCTGTGACGCATTACCTGCTGCGACATTGCTGCTCAAACTGAAACGCCCCTCCCATCGTGTAAATCCAGTGCAATCAATCAATAACCTGCCAGTTAAGGTTCTGCACATCTGAGTGAGGAAAATTATCTGGTGTGTTTTCCTACCTTTGCTTTTGTCAGAAACCAAATTTCACAGCGCCATTATGAGAGCCGCTCACAGTGTGTGTGACCAGAGGGTGACCCCTGCCCCTCATTGTGTTTCGACAAGCTGGAAATGTGCTGATGATGATGAGCGCAACTATAGTGAGGACAAGAGGCATCTGACAGTGTCCTGTGGTCCAGATGGAACATGCGGCATATGGGCATACATATTTACACACTGTTTACACAGGATCCTACATGCTAACATATGTATAACAGGGGTTTGTGTCATTGTTGCCTTGTTGATGCCAGAGGTCAGAGGAGACTGGCCAGACTGATAACCGCCCACTGCAGCTAAGGTATCCAGAAGTGCATCTCTGAATGCACAACACATGGAACCTCTAAGCAGGTGGGCTACAGGAGAAGAAGACACATTGGATGCTGCTCCTGTCAGCTCAGAGCAGGAAACCAAGGCTGCAGTTCACACAGCCTCACCAAAAAACTGTGGTACATCATTGGAAAAATGTTTCCTGGTCTGATGAGTCATGATTTCTGCTGCGAGATTCTGATGGCAGGCTCCCAGATAAGGCATGAACAACGTGAAAGCATGGCTCCATCCTGGAATATTTTCTTTGCAAACTTTGGACCCTTTAGGGGTCTATCTTTGATGACCACAGTATCACAAAGCTCAGTCCATCTTAACACCAGATCTCAATCCAACCGTGCACCTCGTCAGAATGGGAGATCCACATTATGGACTGTCATGTCAGTGTGAACCTAAATATCTGATCTGATGAATGTGTCCAGCACCTCGTTGAATCTGTGCCAAGAAGAACTGAGGCAGTTCTGGAGGCAGAAAGGGTCTAAGCTGCTCCTTCCAAGGTGTAACTAAAGCACAAGAGTGTTGTTTGCACAATCCTGCGCACTTTGTTTAATCATTTTAATTTGCATACAATGTTTTAATAGTTAAAGAGGACCGATTTATTTTACATTGTTATGCTGTCAAAAATTAGGACCTCTGTTATTTGTAATTAAGCACTTTGTATTTCATTGTGCGTCACTGTAAGAGAGAAAACTGACTTTTAAACGTTTCTTATATAAAGGGAGAGAAGCAATTATTTATTAGACATGGGCAGTCTGTGGGCCTACCAGTTGCTTGTTTTCTCTCGGTTTGCTCGCTGATACGAGCATATTTCAGCAGGTGCAATGCTGAGAAAACAATATGAACACTCAAACCTGAACTTTGACCTAACCTGTAACGCACTTCAAATCTTCGTGCCCTTAAATGTTTATGGATAGTTTAAACAACTGTTAAAATTTGTTGTAATCATTAAAGCATGTTCAAGTGTTGCAATTACAGTCAAGAAGAAAATTTAGAAACCAAAAACACTTCTTGGTCTGCTTATATTTGTGCTGAAGTCTGACTGATACGGTCTGAAACCCCCCCCTCAGATTGTGTGTTTTGGTTCCTTCCAGTGGGAGAGAAACCCACTCAGGAGCAGGTGTGGCGGTGTGATAACATGAGGTAAGTAAGAATAAAATGTTCCCGAATATGAGTCTCAGCTCCTGCCATGAAATGTGTATTATTTAAAAAACAAAAACATACAAAATGTTCCCTGGTTATAATAAAGTTAAAATTAGTAATTAACCCACATATTAACATCACAAATTGAACTTATTTTTCTTCTTTGCTATCAAATGAAATAGTGATCAGTAAATTAAGTTTTAGATATGGAACACCTATATGCTTTTTCTCTATTAACTTATTAATGTGACTACAAAAAAATGTATCTATCTTGCAAGTAGATTGCTTTGTGTTGAGTTCCATGACTCCACGGAGTTGTGAAATTGCTAAAAAAAAACCCCCAACAACAAATACTGTACATAGAAGCCTCAAAGATATTTAAGAGCATAAGACCTGGGTTTATGTGAAAAATGCAACCTTTCAAATTCACTTTCAAGGCAATCACTTGCCCACATCCACAAAATGTATATCAAACGCCCAAACAACAACAACATAACATCTTTAAGGTTAAGTCTTAAATATTTAATAATCTTGCAAGCAATTGATCCACCCGTGTTACCTGGTTTCACTGCATGACAGAATTTTCCTATTGTTATAAAGGATCTGTCATTTATGTTTGCATGCTGATTTGTATTCGCTGCCCCATCAAGACTGTACAGAAACCTTCTGGTAATGCAGACAGTGAATCAGCAGACAGTGTTTAGCGATTACTCACCGATTACAACTGCTCATTCTCTCTTAGCAGAACTCCTTCTCTCCTGACACATTCATAACCTGTGAACAGTCCACAACCACAAGTGTAAGCACAGCAGTTACTGTTAGTAATACTACTACTACTACCATTACTACTACTACTATCACTGGTACTAATGTGACAGCTGCTGCTGCTGCTATTACTATTTACTATTAAAGCTACAACCACCACTGTGACTGACATTGTAGCTCTTTATTACAGATAATATTGCTCTGATTACAGATAATAGTACTGATACTTCTTCTAGCTTGTGCTCATGCAGTCCATGCGTATTATTATAAAGCATTTTTATTCTTTTCAAGCCAGTTATCATTATTGATGTGATCATTTACACAATTGACACAAGATTCAATTAAAGTGTAATTTCCAGTGTCTGTTGTCCATTGTCAGCATAAACTACATAAAAACAAAACTAAAGTACACTATGTACAGTATACTGTACGATAACTATGCTGCTACACCTCCATCTACTATTTTAGATATAACTATTAACTACTAATATTAACAAAAGCAGTGAAAACATTCACATTTGAATCATTTTAAATAATTTATTCTTTTAGCTTTTACAGCAAAAATGAAGACAGCTTTAAAATCACTAAATGTAAGTGAGCAGTTTAAAATGTATCCAGAGATGAAGCAGAATGTTTTTATTTACTGATCTATTTATCCTGTGTTAAATATGTACTAATAACCCAGAAAAGTCTTTGCACAACAAAACCTTTGACAATAGCTTTCAGCTGTGAACACTTGAGGGCAGTGCAGTACTGAATGAAAGCCTATTCTTAAAGCTCCATTCAACATCTGTAACGCAGGTAAAGACAAGCAAAGCTGTCAACTACACACAGCACAGTATGAACCCAGTTCAGCCCTGCTTTCAGAGCTCTGTTAAATAGTATGTATTAATGTCCCAGTTTTAATGTATTCTTTAAACCTATTTTTTCACGTTTACTTTTTCAGTGTGGCTGAATGTGTGTGGTGAATGTGAGCCTCTGTCCAGTGTAGACTGAAAGGTGTGAGTCATTTAGCTGCACTGAATAGTGGCTGAGGCCACATTGTCCAGGTACATTTCTAGAAAACCTTCAGTGTAAGATAAAAAACAGTGTAACTGTTATAGCGCAGGTTGGTTTATGCTACACTGCCTTTAGTTGTGCTGCTCACCAGCCAACACAACCTCACAATACGACTATTATTCTTTCTTTTTTTTTTTGGTGGGTAAACACTGAGCGTCTGTATTTACGTGACTCGCCTACAAAGCAGAATCCAGTAACGTGAACACAGTGTAAATAAATAGCTGCATAAATTCAGCGTCTTACCTTAACCTGTGCTGTTTGGCAGGCCTACAGTACGTGTTGGTTCCCTTCTCATGTGACAAGGTCGTGTCAAAGGGCAGTTCAGCCCCTGAATCCTACCTCCCCCAACACAGCGCGAGGCCCCGCCCACAGTGGGTCAACAACAGCTAAGCCTCTCGTCAGCACTCCTGTTCCTGCTCTTTCTTTGTGCCAAAAACCACCAAAAGCTCGGTCAGGTCAGTTCCATTGATCCATTCCTCATAAATATACCAAACTCGCAATATCAGCTGGACACCTGTGCTTTTCCGTGTAGGAATACGCTTGGAGCAGCAAACACCTCCTGATTTCCTTTTGTTTTTACTTTGATAATAACTTGAATTTTCAAGTTTAACACTGTGCTTCATTAGCACACAAACAGGCTGTGCGCACATCAGAAGAATATGACCGCTTGCGCAAGGAGACAGAACCTCTTTATACTCGAAAAATCCCCAGAATCACCACTGAACGAAAACACCCGTCTAGCCACCCGGTCTCCTCAGCAAGGGCTTCCATCCCTCACCAATATGACAACACAGTCATACATAAAGCAGATGATTGCACATCAGACTTATTGAGATAAATCACACATCCCAGGCATGAAGTAAATAAGGCTATTCATACTTCCTAACTGATTTTTATTTATTTGTTTCATCCTCCTTGATGCCCTCAGTGTCTTCCCTTCTTTCCCCCCTGGCTTTTGCTATCCAACCTTCCTTCCTATCTTCATATCTCCTTCCATTCTTTCCTTGCTTTCATTTTCTTTTTCCTTTCTTTAAGAAGAGCATTTATCTTCATCCTTCTGTCCCACCAGTTTTTATTTCTCCTCTTGCAGACTGTGTTTTTAATATTTGTGTGTACCTCTGAAAAGCTTTTAATCCCAGTTAAATGAATGACCCTCCCTTGTTAACAGCGACTCTTCATTGCACAAGAAAGGAGAGTAGTTTTAAAAAGCCAGCTTTCATTCTAACAGGTCATTAACTCTTTCCTGTCCAGACCCTTTCATACATTCAGCTGTGAAAGTGTCCCTACATGCTCACATTATTAACAAGAGTGAAAGTAATAGTTTCTTTTCCACCCCCATCAAACCTGAGAGACAAATAGAAAAAAAAAGCTTTGTGAGCTGGTAAGCTCTTCCTGGAAATGTCAAACTGTCAAGTGGAGTTGGGACCCTTTGACAGGTGTTTTAAGTATCTTTATATATAAAACACAGATGCCCCAACCTTTGATATCATAAGCTTGTTATGTTTAGGTCCCCAGCAGTGAGTGATGGCTTGATGGAAAGATATGAGAGAAAATGGTATGAATGCTACAGTGTTTCAGCTCATTCACCAAGTAATAAAATGCCTCAAGAAGTTGTTGAAGCATTTTAAAACAGCAGTGGGGCGCAGCGATGCTAAATTAAATTCTCCCACTCCGATTACATTTCGGCGCTTGAATTGAATTTGCTCTTTGTAAATACAATATCTTCGGTAACGAGACCAGACTTCCTGAGAGAACCTGTCTTTCTGTGTGTGATATGTTCCTGAAATGTTCTCTTTTTAAAATTTCATTTTGGCTTTAGCATAAAGACCGTGAAGGTAAACCCAAGGGCTAAATCTGACGGGTCAGACCTGCGTGGGGAGGTGTGGGTGTGCGCTGAGAGGAGGTGCAAATTGTGTTAATCCACAGCTGGCTTCGATGCTTAATACCACAGAGTTAGCTCTGGCTCCGGGGCCGTCGTATTGGAGGTACTGGACGTTCAGCTGAGTGGAAAACCTCTTCCACATGCTGGTTGAGGCTCTGCCCCGAGGCTGCGGCCCAGCACGCCGCGGCACATGTGTGTTGAATTGTCAAGGTGTTATCATGACCTGGCGAGGCTCCAAGCTCCTCCACCTCTGTCTCTCTCAGGTTTGTTATCAGACTAAATACAACAGAATCCACGGACGGGGCTGCAAATTCATGCAACCCTTCATTCGACTCTCCAGCAAGGCTGCGCATCATCGTTTTAAGATTTGGTACACATGCTCGTGAGGGAGCGGATGTATTTGTGTTTGCTATACTTGAGGTACTCACCCATAATGATGGGGCTTTTTATGGATGTTGTGAAATAAACCAGAAGGTAACAACACAAATAGAACAAATCCACTGAAATGATCAAACGGATTAATTTGTATTGCCATTCCCTTATAAAAGGCAAAGCTCTCTTGGAAAACTCATCTTTGTATTTTTTTGGGATAACCGCGGTATCTCCGTGTTTCAGTGGAAAGTACAGTTCCGAGTTCCAAAGCAAAGGCAACAGAGCGAACACATCAGTGGCTGTAAATGTCATGTAACGGCTGAGTGATGGATGTCCAGAGCATTTGATGTCTGGGAGAGATCTGAGCATAACTCACAGTGTGCAGTCATGCCATTTCAGACTCATGATTTAATCCATACACACTGGCAGCACACGATTTGCTCACATTTAGCGCGGGGCGGTGGTGTTTTGTGTTTAAGTTGAGTATTATTTGTGCTCGGTTTTCCCCTGATGGGGGGTAGCGCATGTCTTGATTTGCTTGAAGGATTCATTTCTGCCTAAAGTATGCTTCAGGTTATAAAACCTCAAATGAGATGACCATGAATTCTATATATAGGGTTGTACCAAATGAACATCATTTTCAATACCTAGTTCTTTTTGTAGTCTCTTTAAATATTACTTTTTGTGTTAAATGTTAGTGTTAGACATTATTTATGAGGAATGTGATGTCTTGCGATGTAAATGCATGCTTAATGCACAAGTCAGAGTACAAGCTGGTGTTTCCAGGAAAGGGTTATTGTGACGTGACTTAAAGATGGAAGGTAAAGGGCTTTTTGAAAGCTACGGTTGAGGACAATGTGGTTACAGGAGATATTGCCATATTCAACTTTAAAAAAATCTTTTATTTAATGTTATCTTTTTAGCTGTTACCATCTGTGACACTGTTGTGACTCATGCCGTCATGGCACATTGTGGTCCTGGAGACAATTTAGCAGGATCTAACCCGGTTTTCAGTGCTTTTGCGTGTGTTTATATGTCAGCGTGTCTTCTTGACCACTGAATAGACTTTACTGCACTTTTACGGGAATATAACTGGAAAATTCATGCTTATTCTCACTGACTCCCAGGTGCTGGCTGGCCAGTTGACCCTTACACTGTGAGCAGAGAAGTTGCAGGAACTGGCCATGCAACAAGGGCAATAAATGTCTGCATTGTAGGGCTGCACATTGTATGAGATGAATACAAATGGCAGTTTCTAAAGTCTCAGCTTTAGAGCCCTAAATTACTACCATGCAATAGCAGATAAAATGCGGTGCTGCCAAAATCTGTGGGTTAGACAAAGAGTAAATGGATTATTTTAGCACTCACTGTTTGGATCACAGAAGGGACCGTAACATGGAATTCTGTTACTGAGCTGAACTTCTTGTGCCAAAGAGTTTGCGATGAATATGCGCATTCTATCACTGTTTTTTTGAAGAAGAGCAGCGTTTTGACAGGCTTGACACCGAGTTTGGGAGCTGTTGCAGAGAGGCAGCCATGACAGTTGGCAGTTTTTATGTTATTATAGCTCAGCCCCGTGTTGTTAGAGTTTACTGTCATCTCTCATAACAATAGATTATATCACATTTGTCATCTAATGCTACTCTGGATGTTGCATCAAAACATTAAAAAAAAATAGTCCGAGGGAATGTGTGCGCTCACCACAGCCACAGCTGGTTGTGTTGAGCAACTCCACCACATCTTCAGTGTCTTGCTTGACTCACACTGATATGGGAACTTCCATCTTTTTTTTGGGCTTAAAATACAACACATTACAAGTTCAGTTAATCTGACAGACTGACTGGAACAGATCCAGCACAACACGTTAAAAAGCCATTAACAGAAAGTTAAACACATTTTTTAACAACGTAACAACGTATTTGATAGACATCTCATTGACTTATATAATACAGTATGTAAGTTAGGCCTCACTAATGACACAAGTTGACAAAAGAGATATGGTTTGCGGCAGATGGCTGCCCCTCCCTGAGCCTGGTTCTGCTGGAAGTTTCTTCCTGTTAAAAGGGAGTTTTTCCTTCCCACTGTCACCAAGTGCTTGCTCACAGGGGGTCGTTTTGACTGTTGGGTTTTCTCTGTAATCATTGTAGGGTCTTGTCCTTACAATAAAAAGCACCTTGAGGCCACTGCTTGTTGTCATTTGGCACTGTATAAATACAATTGAATCATAGAGACAGAATACAAGTAAATGGTGAATACATGGATGTAGCTGAATTTAAATAGTCTTTTGCCACTGCCATTATATTGCAACAATCATTCTTCAGTATTTGAAAGAAAAAAAAATCAAAATCCTATTTTCTGCCAGTACAGTGAAGAGTCCGAAAAAACATTAAACCACTTTTGAAAGTGATGTGAACAATACGTTGGTGTTGTGGTGCTTGCACTGTGGGTGCAGGATGAGGAAAGTGCCATCCAGCAGCTACAGTCTCAGCATCGGGGATCATTAGCCTCTCTGTGCTGCTGCCATTCTCTGTCTCTTTCTTATTTTTTTTCTAAGAGGACATAATGTTCCACAATAATAAAAAAAACTCTTTGAAGTTTAGGGGCAAGAGCTGGACTTGTCTAATAACTCGCTTTAAACTTTGTGTCTAAATGCGTAGCTGTATGAACCCTTTTATTGGGGTGAATACTTGCTGTGGGAACAAAAAGTCTTCATGAAAATGAAAAGACACATAGAGAACACATTAAAGTCATGGTGCGCAGAATCTGTTTCAAAATATGTAATAAATGCTCTTCAAGGATGCTTTCTGATCATTGAAAATCCAGCTAGCCACGAGCCTTTACTGCTTCTATGAAACACGAATAGGGTAAAAACACTCTCCGGCCTGACCTCGTCTTCTTTCTTTTCTTCCTGCTCATCATCTGAAGATGTTTCATGTGCCCATGAGGCTCATTCGGAAAGCGTCATGTCCGATTGGTTGTTACTGAAATGTGGATCTATTGTGACGTTTTCTCTAATCAGCTCTCTGCGAGACTTTCCATCCCACTTAGAAATTATGCAAATTGCAGCTAAATAATCTGGCCAATTAGAATCAAACCAAAATCTTTGCTGGTGTTTTTTCATTTGTCTGTTGAGAGGAGGAGGAGGAGGACACAGACTGTACATAAAACACAGGCATAGCCCCAGTGGCATTCAACCTTTGGTTTCTGGACTAAGCATTTTGAAGGCTAAGCATTTTGGCAATCATCATACTGATGGTTTGGAATCTTATATGACCATATTCGGAATGCTAAGCCAATAAAATTTAGAGCAGAGGTATCTAAAAATTGTTTGAGTGCAAAGCACAAACATACCTGCTAATTAGTGCTAATTAACACATTAATTAAAGAGGCTCTAAACACATTGCGTTTGTGGCTCCGGCTGGGCATTTTCGCCGAGGGAGATTGATTGATTTACTTGTGGAGCCAACCTCATGTGGCTGTTTTTGGCCCTTCCACCGTGGTACTTCCTGCTTAGTCTGTATAGAACTGAGGGATGCAGCAAGATGCCATATTCCTCATATTAAAACTGATTGTTCTTGTCTAGTCTCTAACCATGACTTCTTCCCTTGAAATCTAGATGGTGTGCAGTAGGAACGGGCAGGGATGAGGCAAGTCGAACGCACACACGACATCACGCATCCGTATATGATACCTATGCACTTGCATGTGCTGGTTAAGTGGATCATTCTGGCTGAGCTCTTTTTTCTTTTCCGTCTACCTCAAACTCAAAGTCATCTGGTATTTAACTGCTTTTATTTATTTATTTTCTAAATCTAAAACAAAGATCAGCAACTGTCTATCATTCAGGGTCTGGTTTGTCTCATGTGTCGTACTGCTGGCTTTGGTTATGTGCTTTAAATCAGTGGTGCTATGATGTAAGGTGTAATAGGAATAAAATAATTTTTCAAAATGAACCTCTATGGTTTTTCAGTATGTAGATATTTGAATGTATGAACAAGTCTGCGCTTTCATAAGTACATCTGAAAATGTTTTAAAGCACATTTCACATGTTGTTTGAAACCTCAAGTTTTGGCGTTTTTCTTACAACCATCTCGGAGTTTGGAGACACAAGTGACCATATTTGGAAGGGAGGGGGTGGGTAACAGAGCAGCAAGCTATGTTATTTGTTTGATTATTAGATTCAAATTGCTGTAGAAGACACAACATCACAAAGATGGCTGAGAGCTCCTGTTTTGAATTAGCATGCGCGGTAATGCCTAGCAGACGGCTAACTGCCTGGGCTGGCACCTACCTGTCACCCCAAGCCGCATCCTAACTAATGATACAAACTTTAAGCCATAATACAATTAAAATGCATGAAATATGTAGCAGTTTAGCCTTTGCCCAAAGTTCATCAAGGAGAGAAGTAGCCATCTTTTGTACCACATTTCTGTTCTAACCTGGAATAACTCACTTTTTGGAGCCAGTCATTTTAAGGAACTGCTGCTTTTGCCACACCAATCCACCAAGCAGAAGGAAAATACCCACGTTTCTGTGAGTTTAGAGGTACATGATAAATGGTTTCAATCTTTGTAGTGGTCCACGCCTACGGCAAGCAGGATGGACACAGCTGATGAAAATCAGACACCTGATTTGTGACAGCTGCACATAAAAAAAGACCATTGCTCTTTCTAAGAGCCCAATCAGTCTGAGAACAACTGGAGCAGCATATTTAGCTCAAAGAGCGAACTGGGAAGTAAATATTTTTACTGGATTTTTCCATTTAATGATATGCAGCAGATGTGGAATGAGGCAAAGGCAACGCTTTACTGAGGGAAGCACTTACTGACTGTGCCAGTGCCAAAATGAAAGGATTGAGAGACAATATCAGACATTCAAGTTAGTGTTATAGAGGTCAACGGTTGAATATGTTTTGCTGGGACTCTTGTATGTTTAAGCCTGTAATCCTCAAATAACAGGCTTTTTCAACAATAAGTCCACATTTGTTTCAGTCAGATCTGAGCCTTTGATTTTTTGGTTTGGCTGAAGGAACTAAGGATTTGTTATTCGTTACAGACATTCTGCTAAAATCAAAATTTTCTACCCTGATGAAAACTGGACAAATTGTCGACTTTTCACAGGACCCGTTGGCTTTGGCAGGGTGTGCGTGTGCATAAAAGTGTCCCTGTGCCTATGCATGCATGCGTGTGTGTGTGTGTGTGTGTTTGTGTGTGAATCAGTCAAAATGAGCTCTCTGAATTCCCCCTGTAGCCATCACCGAAAGTTGTCAATCACCTCCTCTTTTAATTCCAAAAAGATGAGTGCTCACATGCTAAAGCTGCACCCTCCTTGCTACAGGCTTTGGCACTGCCTCTAAAGCCTGTTGGTCTGCTCTTAACCCAAAATATGGTTCCAGGATGACGGGCACAAAAGACATATTTATCAAATGAATAGTGGCGCCACATTAACATTACACATTTTCTGTTTGATTCAACAAAGCATTAGACCCACAAAAATAAGCTGTATCGGATAGCAAATGGAAAGCATGAGTGTTTGTGTGTTTTGAGTTTGTGTGCGTGTGTGTGATGTTGCCCCTGGAAGGATGAAGTGAGATGTACTTTTCTTAGCTAAGGGGTGTTTCATTAAAGCAATGTCTATATACATAAAAAAAATATACAGCTGAAATAAAGTGTAATCCAAAACAGAAAGCGGCAATCTGACTTTGGAATAATGCATGGATGGCACTGAACAAATCTTCGTCTCGGTCTAAAGCAGGTGAAACTGTCTTACATCATAATCATAATGAGGTTGAATAAAATTTAGAGCTTGAATATGAGTATGATTTTACAGCCAGCTGTATATATCTGTCTAATGGCATATTTTCAATATGAATACATTATTCTTAGAATTTTTGCTCTTTCTTATTTGCATTTCTGCCACACTTCTCTTCAAAATAAACAAGATATATGACAACAATAGACACAAACTGGAGCAACCAGAGTGACCTTTGCAGATGCACTTAGATCTCAGGTTGCGAAATGCTTTTGCATGAGGAGATTGATAGTGATAACAGGTTGGTGCTGACAGATTTATGTGCTTAGAAAGGATGTTGTAGGCTCCTCTCCTTAAGCACTACATTCTGTAAATGCAACATAGTCCTTAGTTTCCACCTGCCATCTACAGTAGGACGCCCCCACCTGGCTAGCGGGAGTTTTCACTGACAGGTGAGGACAAAGATCCTGCAGAGTGCAAGGCTTTGCACATGGCATCAGGTTTAACTAGCTGTCACCAGGCTTTAGGGGATGGAGAATTGATGGAGAGTTTGAATGTGCCTGCACGTGTGTGAGTGTACTTGAATGTACTGTACACCCAAGCATATGTACACGTGTGTGCATGTGTGTGTGTGGGACACCGCAGAAACAGTGAACCTGTTTCTAGTTAAAAGCAGAAGCCCCCACAACAAAGGCCCTGGCTGGGTGAATCGTAACGAGGAGAATATCATTTTTCTTTGGCCTCTGTGATCTGCCGGTCTTACGTTTCACTTTCAAAGCGCTGCTCACTGGCAGAAGTCCGCCGCTCTGCATCTCTGATAGACGGGAGGACCGAACGCTGCCCCGTGCCTCTCCTCACCTCCTTTCTCCTCTTCCAAAAAATGGAGAGAGAGACAGAATGAAAAGAAAACGCCTGCTTTACTTACCATGGCTGATAAAAGAGGCAAAGGGTGTGTTGGAAGCCATATTTCTTTGGCAGCTTGGCTCTGAGGAGCTCCAGTTTACAACAGGCTTTAAGATCTGCGACTTCCTGATAAAAACCTCTTTAGGAATTGTCTTCAGTTTTCTGACAAAAGAAAAACAATCACTTGATTTCTCATGATTCTTCCCCTTTTAGTAAACACAGAAGATTAAGGAGGTAAATGATGCTTTACTGTTCAGGAGAAGACTGTATTCCACTGGGGCACTAACTGTGAAAGAAGTGCTGTTGTAAAAGGAAACGCTACATTTTTGTAACTTATTAGAAGGAACTCTCCAGAGTTAAATTTAAAGCTTTACTCCAGCTGAATAAAGCTTTAAAACTTTCAAAAGGGGATAAAACAAAAGTATGACTAGAAATCATTTGCCCACAGCTGCGACCTACAACCCAATTATATAAATCTTTGCACACTTAAATCACTTAATACCAGGGGCTATAATCCTAGCTCATTTGGGCAGTCTTATGTTGTTGCTTCTATGCTACACAGACCATCTTTTAAAAGCAGGATTTCTTACATTTCCTTTCCTTAAAATCAGCCGTTGGCTGGAAACGGGCCAGTCACCACTCCTTACCCACAAAAGCCCCTTATAGTACTTTGAAAAAAAATTCACAAATCATCACAACTGTACCACAGTAAACGCTCTAATCAATGCACTTGTCAACAAAAGAATCATCCGGAGTTGACCTGCAATTTTTGTGAAACTTTTATTTTACCACAAGTGCAGAAGTCAAAGCTGTCTGTCTGGCTCTAATAAGGCTTCACTGTTCTTCTGAGCGCAGCACTTAGTCCATAACCTGTCTGTGCAGAACATTCACAGCCACTGAATGCCAGCTGATTTATATTATAAAATAAAGTTCATTAGCAAATTATTGCATGTGGTTTTTATTTACATTATACACACTGTTTTAACGAATTTAACCTCAATAGTGTTGCTAGGTGCCATGTGATTCACAGAGCCATTAAGAATCTTTCTTACATCATATATATAAGTAACATGTTTGCAATAACTTGTTTGCAAAAATCGTGAGTTTTTGTTTGTGATGTTACGGATGCTACACGGAAATTTGACGGTTCTTTCGTGCAGGTTTAAATTTAAAGTTTAAATATTAGTGTATGATTTAGCTTTTTTAAATATTGAGACCGACTTATGACAGGGGATGGACGCTGTGAGTTGTACCGTGTGACCATCGGGTCACTTTGGTGTGGAAACATAGCAGGCTCTCTGCAACATCAGTTGTATGATGTATATTGCATGAACTGTTGAGTATTCCTTAAAGTCACGATGGGTCCTCTCATGTGCTGAGCAGATCTGGGATTCTGACTTGATTCCTGCAGTGTAGCGAGGATATTATTCACTGTGCTGGTATTTATGGGCGGAAGGAAGGCAGCTTTGATAGAGCGTCTCTTGAGCATACTCCAAGAAGAGATGTACACATGTCCTCAACCTCTTGCCTCTTCCCCTTTTCATCTCTCTTTAATTCCTATCAGACAATAAGGGAAACTTCTGAAGCTATATATATGGACGTGTGTGAGAAGAGAGGGAAAAATCTGAAAAGCTCGGCTCCATTAAAATTCCGAGCAGATTTCCATTGAACTGCCTCGTAAAAAGACTTATGGGATATTCAGGATCTCATCCAATTTTCAGACATTCAAGAGGTGTAAGCTGGATGTTTGGTCAGAGGGGATCTCCGTCAGCTCTGAAGTCACACACACACAGATCACACTCTTCTTCTTAATTTTCAAATGTGTCCTCAATGTATTTCACATTCCTGTCGCATTTTATCGGACAGGGTTTTGATGTGGAGTTGGGCCTTTGAAAAAGATTCCACCATATGTTGCTATTGTTGTTATTGTTGTAACCGCTGAACTCCATCTCACACATGTACACCACATAGAAGCCAGACAAAGGGCTGATGCTGCCTGTGTGCCAGTTGTCGACCGAGATACAGAGCTGACTCTACAGGGTTCCTGCTGCCTGGGTCCAGGCTCCGGAGGCTTCAAGGGGAAATACAGATGCTTTAGCTACAGATGTAGCCATCATACAAGTTCCACATTTTACTCTTCCATCAGTGAAGCATAGATAAACAACAGAGCTTTAACAGTGATCCAATTTGTAACAGCTTATAGATCATTTAGATTTATGCACTGTAGATTATTGACTTGATGAGCTAATCTGAGAGATAACCAGCAAGCCAAATACCAAAGTACTGCAAAGCAATTAAATGCATTGCACTCATTTTTTTTTTACATTTCATTCATTGCCGCTAAATAAAATATAAAAGAAAACGAATCTGTTCCAGTGGGATAATTCTACTATTCAGGCTTATAGCTGTATTTATGAGTGCGCTGTCAGATATTTATTGCACCACATCTTTTCTCACATCTTCTCCTTAACAATTTCTCTATCTGAGTTTAAATGAAAGCTCACAAAAGTGTCAGATACCGCGGCAAAGCCAAAGGGAAAGCACATCTGGACTTTTCTGCACTGTGTTGTTCTGAAATGCTGCCCCTGCTGCTCCCTGCTTCAAGCTCACCCAGTATTTAAGCTGCGCAGACACACCACCATCCATACATCTGCCCTGCAGGCTGAGAATCACAGTGCTGCGCTACATCTGCCTGAGAATTCTGCTCCACACGTGTCAGAGATGTATTGGGTGGTGTGAGTATGTTGATGTGACTCATATAAGGTAAATATTGGTCTGTAAGAAATGGGAGTACATGAGCTGTGTAGATGAGCCTGGTTCTGCTGGAGGTATTTTTTTTCCTGTTAAAATGGAGTTCTTCTTTCCCACTGTCGCAAAGTGCTTGCTCATAGAGGGTCCCGGGCCTTTCTGTGTGGAGTTTGCATGTTCTCCCTGTGTCTGTGTGGATTTCCTCTGGGTACTCTGGCTTCCTCCCGCAGTCCTAAGACATGCAGTTAGTGGGGTTAAGTTAACTGCTGATTTTAAGTTGTTAATAGGTGTGAATGGTTGAGTACCTCTCTGTGTTAGCCCTGTGACAGGCTGGTGACCTGTACACAGTGTATCCTGCCTTTTGCCTTTTGCCCTGCTGGGATAGGCTCCAGCCCCCTCGCGACCTTGACTGGCTGGATAGATGAATGGATGGATACATGCATAGATGGATGGATTTTCTCAGTTAAAACGTTTGATATGTTTTTTATGTTCTATGGAGAATAAAATTAAGGGTTTATGAGATTTGTAAATCATTGCATTCTGTTTTTATTCACATTTCACACAGAATTCTAAGATTTTGGAATTGGGGATGGTAGAATGATGTGAGCTGTGAATGACTTTCCTCTTCCATTAATATACAAATGTATTTTCAAAGTATTAATACGCATCAGTCTGTGTTTTCAGCTGTGTGTAGACTATGCTGTAATCAGAGAATAGCACATGCAGTGTTAATAAAGTCTGCATTTTAACGTTTTTAATGAATTAAATGATGTAACCAGTTTCAGTTTTATGTCTATAATAGTTTGATTCCACCACTTGCAAACCACCATTTGAGTCCCCACTCTCTCACACTGCGAAGGTGCGAGTAATTTGAGATTCATGGATGTGCCTGTAGGAAAATGCAGTTCCGTAGTTCTAGTCCTTGAGTTTTGGATGGTCTAGTAAGCTGTGGAGATGTTGAGATTGAACCTGGCACTTCTCACTCCAGGGGGCCGAGATCCAGCCCTGGGGGTCTGGGTCTGATGCCACTGGAGGTAAGAGATGTTGGGGAAAGGAGACATTGCAGCTCCACTTCCTCTTGGCTCAGCCAAATTAAAAAGAAAGAGAGCAGCGACTCGCCTCATTCGTCATCCTCACTGTCTTTCATCTCATCACTCACCCTTCATGTCTCCCTGTCTCTTCAACTCACCAGCCCACTCCCCACCCCCACTCCTCCTTCCTTTTGCTCTCCTGGAGGATTTCAGTGCAGAAATACAGTCCAGATGATTGCTAACCACAGATAACTGAAGAGCAGAGGGAGACTGACCAGGTCTGATGATCACTGTGTGTGTGTGTGTGTGTGTGTGTGTGTGTGTGTGTGTGTGTGTGTGTGTGTGTGTGTGTGTGTGTGTGTGTGACCATCCCTACATGGTCACAGTACTGAATTACAGTACAGCAAATAATTGACACTTTCCCTGATATATTCACTTCATTATTGTGTGGCACATAAAATAATACTCATAAGTTTTTTTTTAAAAATGAATCAGAATCAAAAAGTTCTAACAACGTTGTCATTCTCAATCATAAATTGATCAATAAAATCACAAGATTTTATTGGCTTTCAAAAACTGTAAAATCTGATTTTACATTTGTACTATGGAATGGTAGAAAATAAAAATGGCACTACAAGCTAATACAAGGGACAAATGAATCACAGCTTCATCATTTTATTAACAACATGTTAGCCAAATAGAGGTTTTGTGAATTTGAATTTGGGCATGCATGACAACTTTGTGTGTTTGGAAGCTTGTAAGGACAATGCTGTGTCGTGCTGTCTTAACACAAAGTGGGTATAAACCTGGTGCGCACACATGCAGACAGAATAAACCACACAGGCTATCTGAACCAGACCAGGCATCCTAAAAACACTATGCATGAGCTGAAATAATAAACCAGATCAACCTATATGTATCAAAGCAGTCATTTCTGAACAATATTTGGCCAAAAACTAATCTGGAGTCACAAAGGTTAATTGAGCCTTTTAATGAAGGTAGTTATAAATGAGCCTACAACATTACTAATGGGTGTAAATAATTAAAATCTCTTAGCACACCTGAGTGCTCTGCAGTTTGTTATGTATGATTACTTTAACTTTGCATTTTCATTACACCAGCATGTTCTTTTGCATCTATGGAATCATAGAACCAGTGAAATATTGAAATAATTTTAAACTGGAGCACTTATGAAGTGGAGGGACTAAATATCTGTTGGCATGTGCAGCGTTTTCCTGAATAGGACTGATA
>VOQJ01046726.1:15610-33679 GCA_015052665.1 Apistogramma diplotaenia | reverse complement strand
TGTGTTCCCGGGCTTGAAGGGAAAGCCTTCCCGAGGGTGGGGGGGGGGGGGTGCTCACTACCTCTGGCTCTCTGGACTCATACTCTTTGACCGTGCACGGTTGCCATGGTGGCCATGGATGGCCTGGGTCCCCTGGGTCTCTTTCTGTTTGCCTCTGGATCCTGGGTAGATCCATGACAGAGGTACACACAAACTACGACAAACCACGACAAGATTGTGTGCGTGTGTGTGTGTGTGTGTGTGTGTGTGTGTGTGTGTGTGTGTGTGCGTGTGTGTGTGTGTGTGTGTGTTTATATGTATATGCATGTATTTATAAATGTGTGTATGTATGTGTCATATCTTCTGTTGTTGTTTCTCTTGTCTCTCTTTTTCTCTGTGTCCCTTTGTCCTGCCTCTTCCTTCCTGCACGTCGGATCTGCCATGAATAAATAAAATAATTAAAAATAAATAAAATAAGTACAAACATTAACAAGAATAGCTTATACTCATAGAGCTCTTCTTGTAAAAGTAAATATGTTTGGTACAACAACGCATTTGGAACATCATTCTGTTTGCAAAAACTGCCTGTGCTTGGAAATGGTTTTATAGTCCTTTCCAAACTAATGGAATGGGCAGCAACAGTTTCTTCTCTAAGATAATTGCTGACTTTGTTAAAGCAAACCTGAATGTTCTGCACACGCAGGTGTACTAAAACATCTGCTTTTATAGAGGTGCTCACATTTGCTGATGACCCGTTAATCAGGTGCATTTGATTAGCAGCACCTGGATGCCACTAAGGATGTACTTATTTTTTACACTCAGCGCTTCTGCATCTTGGCTTAAATAATTAATGATAAGGTGAAATATAGCACTGCCCGCGGTAACAGCAAACCATGGGCATTGTGTTTGTGTGCTCGCATTTAGCGCACATTACACCAGTGATTAACTTAATAAGTGGATTGGCTTCCTATTGTTGACCAGTGATCCACTGATGTATGTTTCAGTAAGGTTATCAATTCACTTCCTAAATTGTTATTTTATGTCACTAAATTTAAGTATAACAAATATCACAAAACAGGATATTCAGTTGGAAATTTGGAGGCTTTTGCAAACTGACAGACTGGGCTGTCAGAACTCATAACACAACAAACTAAAAACAGACAAATATGACAGATGCCGAGACCACCGTGAGCACCGACCCCCTGCTGAGCCTATAGCTTTCTCCAGTGTCATATTCACCCAAAGTGTTACCAATTCTCCATCTACCAACATCCATTTTCATGGGCTCATGAAAATCAAAACAACAAACTAATTAACAACTTCACTTTTTTTTTTTAAGCTCTTATAAGACTTGAATTTAATTTAATTCATGAAAGAGCTGAAATGATTGTGTTTATAAATTTTAATAATGTTGCAATTAACAGTTAAGCCTGTATAATCTGCTTTTGTTCGTTGTACACTTTCTTATACAGACAAACAAATACCCACATTTTATCTATACGGGACCAGTCAAAAGATTGGACGCACTCCAAACTGTCTGTAAAGTTTCTAAATTAAGCTTTTAAAATGATTAAATAATCAGTTATTTTTAATTGGGCATATAAAGATACAAATTATAAGAAAATGTTAATGGCATGAAATACAGCAAAAGCTGGATATAGTCATATGAAAGACACCCATACTGATTCCACTGGACTTGTAGCATCTCTCTTTCAAGGTCAATGGACTAATCTAAGGGTCAAAGTGATAATAATGCTAAATAGACCTGTTTAAAACGGTTTCTGCTATTGTTTGTATTGACAACATATATGGAATGATATATGGGGATCCCAAATATCACCTTATAGAAAAGTAGGTGGCCACCAAGAAAGAGGACATAAAGCTAATCATATCTGAGATGGAGATTTAGAGGGCCATGGCAGAACACAGTCTGAGGGAACCTATGGGGAACATGGTGGAGTCATGGTGGCTTTGACCAAGTGGACAAACATGATTTGTGCACTGCGCTGTTTCACTTACTTTTTGATCAGTGCTCATGAGTCAGGCTGGAAGGTTAAACTGTTGTGGTGTAATCTTTTTTTTTTTTTTTTAAATAAAAGTTGATATTAGCATAAAAAAGTTTTTCCAGCTGAAATTTGAATTTTTTTTTCCCCTCACCACTGCAGGCTTCTCTCTTATAACATAGTAACTGCTCTTTCTACTTTACCTCCAGGTTAATGTGTTTCCTTATGCAGAGAAATGGGTGTAGCTGTACTCAGAGTGAGTCCATTGATTTAAAATGAGTCACATTTACTAACATAGCATGGCAGCAAGAACAAAATTGGCCGATGCTCATTTGTCAAAATCCGATGGTGGCTTTGCATGCAAGAAGGGCTGGAGCGTTTCTACGCACATATTTTGGGGGGGGGGGGGTGATGATTTGGACGATGTGGCAGACTGATAGAGTCATACAAAAACAATTGCTGGTTCTACAAGCTACTGAATCATGGGGTGTACTGCGCAGAGTCCTGTGAAAACTTTCTTTATCACATGCTTGTATTTACACGTAATTGCAATGGCACCTGTTTATCTTTGTTATCGGTTTCTGTCAGAATATCAGTTATTAAAAGCTAAACATGTGAGCAGGTATTGTTTGAGCAAGTGCTGTTAAGACCGTGTTAGCCTGCTCTCATGCTTCCTTTAAACATTTGTTAGTAGGAATTCAACAGCCTCACAACTCTTAATGATGCATCACAAGGGTCATTTCACTGGCAACACTGATAGCTGAATCTACTTTGCACATATGCATAGAAAATTAAACATGCAAATTTTCACCTCTCACTTAATAGGAAACCTGACCTTTCCTTTCTTGTAGTTTTTTGACCACATAGCTGACTGTCTGGCTAATTATCTGGAGAAGATGGGCATCAAAGATAAAAAGCTCCCTCTGGGCTTCACCTTCTCTTTTCCCTGCCAGCAGACCAAGTTGGATGAGGTGAGTGATTTAGAAGTTTATTTAAAATAAATAAAGATAAAAGAATGACATTTCTCATCTCTGTGCACCTAGTTTATCATATTACTTGTAGCTGAAAGACACAAGTTCTCGCCCCCTCTTCTGATGTTCAAAATGCTACGGTGCTTTAGAGATCTGCGGGTCCTAACTGTAGTGGGGAGACAGTGGGTTTTAGGAATGTCATGTCTGTACGCTTGGTTTGTCATCTGATAACCTTTCCTGTCTGGACCAACTCAACACGAAGAAGGGGGTGCGGAGAGAGATGGTGCTCTACTGTTGCATAAACTGGGCCTTTCTTTTCTCTTCTTTCGGGGCATTAAACACAGTGTGAAGTTTCTCTAACGGCCCTCTGCTGTCAGTGAGAGCTTCATCACACTTTCTTTCTTGGTTTATTACGTTGGCATTCTTTCTAATTGTTCTTTTGCTGTGCAAAGAGGGATGCAGTCCACTCTGAGTATCTGAACACGTGCTGTTTGCATTTTTGTTGACTTTCATTTTACTACATTAAATTGCCAAGTCTGAGCTTTATCGTCCATTCTCTTCCACTTTTCAGGGTCAGGGTGGGGGTGTGTGGGGGGGGATCCTTTCCCAGCAGTCATAGGGTGAGAGGCAGGGTTCACCCTGTACAGTACAGTCACCAGGCTGTTGCAGGGCCGACACAGAGAGACAGACAACCATTCACACTCATGGGCAATTTAGAATCACCAATTAAGCGAACCCCATGTCTTTGGGCTAATTTGCTTTCACAAGTCCGATTTTTTTTTTGTTAAAAATTGCGATAGCTGTAACGGTGTTATCTTAAATCCTTTTGACCATGATAATCATGTAGATGTAAAAGACTTAACTAGCCTGACACACATTAAGCAAAGCTCTCTTTCATTTAAAACGGTGAGTCAGCCACAGCCTTGAGTTCAACAGAAATCAGCAAATGCCTAATCTTCGCTGGTGTTCCTCTTTCAGGCTTTCACTGCAAACACCTTCAACTTTTGCTTTCATTGGTGTTTTTTTCCTCCTTTCACATCATCAGTTAGTGCTGTGCCCCTCAGTTTAAATAGATCAGCTAAATGATTTGGACAATTAAAAAAAACAAAACACGCCACACTAAAAAGGCCTTTGATCACTCAGGTCATGCGTCATGTGCATTCCTCCTGTTGCTTCCATCAGCAGTGAAATATTCAGTAAATGGCCGTATGGCAGTTCTAATGAGAAACATACAGTGAATCTTTTAGGTTCCAACAAAATTACAGGCAGGCGGTGTGGTTTGGGTTATGAGCCGTTTTTTCTTTCAAATTTCTTTCCAATTTTCCATCATTTTGAATAAAGCTGATTTCATTTAATCAGTCCACAGAACACAGGCAATTTATTTTTTTGGTGTTTTATATCATTTGGTCCCTGGCCTACATCCTTTCCCCCCCATGTACCCATTAAAGTTTTTTTTCACTGTGCGGAAGATTTTATCTTATTTTATCTTCTCTAAAGGGCTTTCTCAGTATCTGCCATTTGCGAGTTTTTCTGTGCACACTGATCCAAAATATGAATCAAACTTCCGCTGATGTCTCTCTTATAGACTTCTGTATTTTTTATTTTTATTTAATTATTATGTTTTCCATCCATTCTCAACCGCTTATCCCATTCGGGGTCGCGGGGATGGATGGATTATGTTTTCATTTGCACAGTCACCTTTTTACTTCTCATACTGACAGATAACTCCACCTCAGCCTAATTTGCAACCCTCAGTCAGCTTGTACCCACAGGTGAGCACCTTTGTCCATGAACATATGTTAAAACAACACGCAGCTTCCCAAGAAGGTTTTAGTAACCAAACTCTCCAGTTACTTTCAGACACAGTGTGTTAAAAGGACTGCATCCCCCAAGCCGTTCTTTCCTCATGAATGTGTACCTGCTGATATTAAAGCTGAGACTTGGCACTTAATAATTGTCTCTTATATTTTTCATTTTTTTTCAAAGAGCTCAAAATCTTGACAGGTGCCTTGGTCTTGTAGCTGTGTAGGAAAATGAAATACCATTTGTGTAATCAGCTACAGGTTGAGGTACCCGTCAGCTGGTGTTCTTTTTATACATCATTGGCTCCTTTTTTTTTTCTCTTTTTTTTTTGGTGTGTGCATATGTATGTGTGTGTGTGTGTGTTTGCAAGTGTGCATATATGAAGACAGGCATGTGGTCTTTCCCAAATCCGACATGGTGAGTTTATCTCATTATATGAGAGAACTTTTTTTAAACAAAAAAGCAACCAGGAAAATGGACCTCAGTGAAAGCCAGCATCTAGAGCCCTAAATAAGGATAAAGAGCCTTGCTGGAACCAAACCAGGCTGTGTGCTGAGTCCAAACATCACAACGCAGGATGGTGAGAAGAACCCAAGTGTCTGTATCCTGCATCAACGGCCAAGAAGTAGTGGACACCCTGTACCAAGGCACAAGCATGTAGGGAAGTCTCTACACAACAGAGGCCGAGAGCACAACCCAGACCCATCCAGGCAGCACTGATACCCAGAAAGTGGAGCCCAAAACACAGCACGAGCCGAGAGACAGCAACACAACGCCTGAGAAGTACACCACCCGGCACAGCCCGGGCACCCAGCCACAGCCCTGGCGGCACAGGATGACCAGAGCCACATCCACTGCCCCCGCCACCCCCCGAGAGAACAAGGGGCACCCACCCCACCCCAGAGAGCCATGCACAGAGGCAGACCACGAGCCCGCACCACCCGGGGCCATACAGTGCTGTGGTGGAGGGGGGGCAGATAAAGGGAATATTATTTCTAATTTAATGTGAAAACCTGTTGCTACACACACAGAACTCCTAACATATACAGATTGTTTGTGGGGTGGATACTTCGATACTACACAGCCACTACAGGTCAAACTGTTTACTGAGAGCATGCATTCAGTCTTCTATTTTTTATTTTTGTGCACAAGATTTGCACAAATTTCTTTTTTAAACCGGAAAGCCACAAAGTGTTTGCTTTTTAAAAATTAAACTATTATTTTGCAGAAAATGGCTTTGGCATTTATTTTGCCAGTACCAGATGGCTGTTCCTAAGTGATATTTTTCTGTTATGTAGGCGTCTGTACGATGCATAACGTATTAAACTAACTAGGAAACTTGAAGTTTCACCGTGATGTTGAGTTCAAAATCTGAAAACATCAAAAGAAGGCTCTCTGTGCTGTATGTCACCAGTAAAATGCATTCTGAGGCGCATCCACTCTGCAGACAGTTCACATACACCAGTGTGTTCAATGTCACCAAAACATGAGTGTCAGTCTACTTAGCCCGGACTGTATATGGTGTTTTCAACTGCTTGAACTGTGAAATTAGTCTTCACTATGGGCCGAATGTAAATCTTTCAATTAGCTTTGTCATTAATTATGCTCTCCTGTAGTGAGTAATAGTTATATTGATGTGGGGAGGTGACTGAGCCATGAATTATGAGGTGCTTTTCATAAATGTAACTTGTAATGGTAAACATAATTTGACAATGATTCATTTTTGGTTAAAGCAGTTTCATCCTCTAAATGTAGTAGAGCTTAAATTAGCCTTAACATGAACATTTTTGCAATATGATACTATTTTAATAAAATCATTGATCTGTGTATGAAAGTCGATAAATGTTAATAAAAAAACATTTAGCTTTTGCCTCTGTATGGTGTTTACCTGTTTATGTACTTTGCTTTTTTAAACAAGCACATTTTACAGGGAAGCATTTTGTTTTTGCCAGGTTATGTGGTAAACTGGTGATGTACACTGTGTGCTTTGTCACCTGAGTTGGCGACTATTGCAACCAGTGGAGAATTGCAGTGTTTCATGCTTGGCAGTTATTGGGTGATTTGCAATCCACCTTTGTTGATTCATGCCATCATAATATTATTAAATTGACTGTTTTTGTTTTCCTATTTGCAGGCTGTTTTAGTATCTTGGACCAAAGGCTTCAGGTCAAGTGGAGTGGAAGGAAAGGATGTGGTCAACCTTCTGAGGAAATCCATCAAGAAAAGAGGGGTAAGTACAGAAACATTTGCAAATCTCTAAACATATTGGCAAAGTGCTGTCTCGTTGTTTGGGCCCAAAGTTGTAGCTGCAATTACACCCACTACTCAACCTTCCTAGTAGCAGTTTGGATCCTCTTTTGTTTTCAGAACTTCTTAATTCTTCAGGACACAGATTCAACAAGGTGCTGGAAACATTCCTCAGAGTTTAAGTTTGGTCCACATTGACATGATAGCATTACACAGTTGCTGCAGATTTGCTGGATTTACATCAATGATGTGATTCTCCTGTTCAGCCACATCCCACATGCTCTGTTGGATTGAGATCTGGTGATTGTGGAGGCCATTTGAGTACAGCTAGCTCATTCTTACGTTCAAGAAGCCAGAGATGATTTGAGCTTTGTGAACTGGCAAGTTACCTGCTGGAAGCATCCATCAGAAATGAGTACAGTAATCCCTCACTTATCACGGGTGTTACGGTCCAGGACAACTAAGAGGCCAAGAGTGTGCCAAGAAAATATCCCCCTCACCATTGCACTCCCACCACTAATCTCAACTTTTGATAGGAGAGAGGGATTGCTTCTTTGATGCTGAGGGAACTTTGATCTCAAAACACTCCTGACACCACGAGGCAGTCCTGCTCGTTCTCCATAAATCAGTCCAGTCTTTAAATCCCGCATGTCAAGAAGATGCAGACATCAAGAAGAAGATGAGCCATTTACTGGTTTTACTTTGCTGGTTTACACATTACTGTTCTGCTATGCATCTGCCACATTGTTTGCTGTGAGACGGTGCAAACATGTCCGTACATGCTGAAAATTTGCATGTATCCAGAATGAATCAGCTTCATAAGCATGCATAAATGGGGGAAAAGGTGTAAAGACTGAACCAATAGCTTAAACCAGAGTTTATAGTGAATCCTGAGTAGAGCGGTGGCTACGCTCACCACAAATAAGAGATTTAGTGATTTAGTTGACAGCTAACTTCTAGCTAATTCTGTTTGGAGCAACAAATGGCAGGTTGTAAAAAATTACAAATTGGGTAATGATAACATGAGCTGCTGCTGTGTGCTTTCAAAGTCTTCAATGATACCTCCAGTTCAAGGATGGAAGAGCATCCACAATAACTAAACAGCAAATAATAATAACAATGACCTCAGCAAAGCAATATTTGAATATTTGAATGATGTCCTTACAAAAACTTAAAGATTTCCAGTTCAGTGACATACAGTAAGGCAATGCGGTGCTAGATTCAATACACAGTTCTGTGATTCAAGAAGCAACGAGTTTAAATAACTGCTTGGTTCAATAAGAGTCTCCTTGCAGGACTTTGACATTGACATTGTGGCAGTAGTCAATGACACAGTGGGAACCATGATGACCTGTGGCTTTGATGACCGTCACTGTGAAGTTGGCCTCATTGTAGGTAAGCCGTGAATATGACAGTAACTGTGAGTATAAATGAATTGTGAGGGCTTGTAAGAGTTATCAACACACGACAGTTAGTGGAGTATTAACACGTGATTAACATGTAATACCTGTGTGGATAAAATGCGCCATCCTTGGACCGTCTAACTTCTGCACTACTTTCCTGTTTCTTCTTCATAAAAAAATGTTGTCATTCATCAATAAAAAAAATTAGAACGGATGAAGGCTGCAGCACAGGGACTTGTTAAAGAAGTTTCTATTAGCTTGTTGAAGGTTCTGCATTTCTTATTATTAACTGTGCAGTTATTCAAGTTTTCCGTTAATTAATCTTGTTTGTATAGAGTGTCTGCTGTAAAGTACTGTATTTTTTTGTAACTCTAATATTGGATGAACAGGTTGGAATGGGTAGGTGGAGGAGAGGAATGAACAAAGTTGCTTTTGAAAGTATTAAATCCTTTTAATTTTATACACTTGGCTTGTAATCTTAAACGTTTCACCTCATAGCCCCTAACACACACACTCACTTTTTCAGTCTCTTGTTGTGAAATCTTTTCTCTCAAGGAACGGGGACCAATGCCTGCTACATGGAGCAGATGAGGAACATTGATGTCCTGGATGGTGATGAGGGTCGGATGTGTGTTAATACTGAGTGGGGCGCTTTTGGGGATGAGGGGGCCCTTGAGGACTTACGCACTGACATTGACCGGGAATTAGACGCTGGCTCCTTGAACCCTGGCAAGCAGCTGTGAGTGTGCTTGTTCTTACCTGACTACTGTAGCTATCTTCTGAACTGTGTGCCACATCCAGATGTAAATGAAAGTTGAGATGTTGATCTTTTGTTTCGTATTGATTTTTCGATGTCAAACCCATATGTTTTCAGTTTACAGCAAAAATAAAGAGATCACTGTTCTATACTTCTGGAGGGAAGTATATATTGTGTGTGCACACACAGTTTCAGGGCATAGATTTTCAAAGGAACCTTTAGAGAAGGTAAACTTGATAATATTTCTAATGCTCCACTGAGCTTTGATTTTTCACAGGATATTTTTAAATGGTGGCTTGCTGCTTAAATAAGTCCAGTTAAGCAGAGTATGTAAGTAAGGTATGAAAATCTGTGGCAGCTGGACTGAAACTAACCCAGTAAACAGTCCTGTAAGGTCGTTCAGCCATTCTGTCGTATCCTTAAGGGGTCACAGAACATCCCAACATATGTTTACTAACAACAGAAGCAACTATACTACCTGAAGTAAATTAGTCCATTGTGATATAGTTTTAAATAAGCATATTTGCTTCTTTTACAAGCATAATTTCTAGCTTCTTGGACTTGAAATTTATTTTGTTAACTTAAATAACAGTGAAGCAGAAAGAGGAGGAGGACAGCTGCTTAAATGTGATCTTTGCCATTTGTAGGCCTGTACAGCAGATTTTAACTGCAGGTCAGATCATCATTGCAAAAAGGGCTTATTGACTGCACTGTATTACTACAGGGTTTGTGTAAAATCCAGTTCTGTGGAGGTTAATGAAGCAGATTGAAGATTGGCTGCTACATATATTGTTAATGTGTAAGTAATGCAGCCTGTCACACAGCTGTGTTGTATTCACAGGAGGACATCAATGAGTCATCCATACAGATTATAGCTAAAATTGGATCTTAAAAAAATAATTATAATTTTTTCACTTGTCTCATTATCAAATCCACAGAAGTGAGAAGAAAAGACTGTCTGCTTTTAGATTTGCTCTAAAAATGTCAAAAATGTGTCTTCCATCAGCAAGGAATCCAACATCAGTGAAATGTTCATTTTGTTAAAAAAGGAAAGAGGAAATGAAATGTATCAATTTGTGGGAATCCAGTTCTTTCCATTTCAACAGATGCTGATGAATAAACAGTTGCAGGCTTACCAAAGTGTTAATTATCAGTTTTGAATGATTGATTAATTCTCCAAAGAAGTTAAAAAATGTCACACAGGAGAATCTTTGCACCTTGCTTGCATTTTATTTTCAGATTTTTGTTTCTGCTAGAAGAGTGCAGCAGCTTGTTTAGAAGTTTCTTTGGCACAGATTGCTGAAACGAGGCCTTCAGAGTTTACAGCTCATAGTCGAGCATTTGTTCAGCTTTCTGTTGCCTACTTTTCTATTTGTTTGTGCTTGTATAAATCAAGCATTTCCAGTTTTGACTTCATATATATTCTCATCACATTTTATGAACATGTTGTTTTATTCCACTTTATTCATGTTGGGTGCAGGTTTGAGAAGATGATCAGCGGGATGTACATGGGGGAGCTGGTACGTCTCATCTTGGTAAAGATGGCCAGATCACAGCTGCTATTCCAGGGCAAGACTACACCAGAGCTCCTCACCACTGGACACTTAAGAACCAGCTACATCTATGCAATTGAGAGCGACAAGTTAGTTAAACTGTGTTTGTGTGTGTGTGCATCTGAGACAACTCCACGGTTTCAGTTTAAAGTGCTTTTGCTGATTCTTTTCCTGACAGTAAGCTCTGTGATGTAGATTTTCAGCTGATGGTTTAAATGCAAACCTGTTGAAGGGTATATTACTAGCGTCACCAAATGAAGCCATGGTGCTACAGTAGTGCAGATTGCATAGCGGCCAGGTAATCATGAGCAAATGTGAGCACCTCTATAAAAGCAGAGGTTTTGGCAGTTTGCTGGTCTGGAGCAATCGGGTGTGTGTGGTAAGAGAATGGCACAATCTTTGCAGGAGTGAATGTTCCAGCAGCTTCACCCCAAGGTCAGACAATGTGATACTCAGAGAAACTGCAAAAGATTTGGCCTGTGAAACGATAAAGCTCATGATAGCACGATTAGAAAAAGACTGGACAATTACATCTCAATCGGAAGGGAAGGAGAAGGTGCCACCAACTTTCTGCAGAGTCAGTCGCTACAGTCCTCCAAACTCCATGTGGCCTTCAGATTAGCTCAAGAACAGTGCATAGAGTGCTTCATGGAATGGGTTTCCATAGGCGATCAGCTGCATCCAAGTCTTTCATCAGATGCAGCGATGTAAAGCACACTGCCACTGACCTCTAGAACAGTGGAGATATGTTCTGTGGAGTGAAGAATCCACTTCACTGTCCAGGAGTTGGGCTTGACCCCTTAGTTCCAGTGAAAGGAACTCTTAATGTGTCAGCATAACAAGACATTTTAGAGAATTTCATGCTTCCGACTTTGTGGGAACAGTTTTGGGATGGCCCCTACTTGTTCCAACACCAGTGCACAAAGCAGGTCCATAAAGACATGGAAGAGCCCATTTGGTGAGGAAGAACTTGACTGGCCTGCACCCGATAGAGTCCTGACCTCAACCTGACAGAACACTTTTGCAGTGAATTAGAGAGGAGATTGTGAACCAGGACCTCTCACCCAACAGCAGTGTCTGGCCTCACAAATTGTGCTGCCATGTAAACAGAACACTACTTTCAAATCTTTGTGTCAGAATGAAATTGGACTTTCTTATTCACCTACTGTATATTCAGCATATCTCTTAGAAGAAAACTAAAAACTATATAAATAATAATACAAAATACATCAGCAGGGCATTGCTTTCACTATTACATTGTCCTACAGTCATACATTGTGCTAAGTGATATTTATACATCAGTATATAAAGCTGTGAGAACCCTCTGTATTTCCCCTGCAGCATTTTGTGTGCAGTGTAGGTTTTGGCATTTTGAAAGAATAATTGGATGAGGGGATATCTTTTGTCCAGGATACTGACCATTTTCACAGAACATTTCTTACTCACCAGCCAAAAAGATTGTGGTGGTGATTTAATTGCATCTTTTGTGAGCTGGTTACGCTGACCTGGATAGATACACTTTTGCGCTGTACAGGCTCGCTTCAATGGATGTATGAGCTGATTTTGGACAGTTCACATCAGCAACCATTGCAGAGTTTTTCTTCTTCATTCATTAATTATACTGCAATCTGTGGTGTCTTTTCAAACAACTGAGTATGTTAGTTGTCTTGCTTTGTGGTGTAGACACAACTCTATGGCTAAAGTATTTCCAAACAGTGGATGATAATTAAGTCTGAGGAACAATTGTGCTTCAAGTTATTGCTACTAAAATGAATCTGGAAGCCACTGAATTATGGGGTGAACTGCACAGAGTCTTGTGACAGCTTTCTCACATGACTATATTTATATTTAATTGCCATGGCTCCTGCTCTGCTATATTTTTTTGTCAGTTTCAGCCAAAATATCAGTAATTAAAAGCTAAAGATGTGAAGTGGTGTTTAAGACTGTGTCAGCCCATTCTTATCCAGCCCCAATACATATGTTGGTGGGACATTGAAAGATTCCTGAACTGAAATCTATGAGCAAGGTCCTCAACAGCAAACATGGTGGTAGAAGTACAGCATTCAGGGGAGAGAAGCTTTTTTAAAGGCTTATTTTAGTCCTAAGTCAGTATACTTTGGTGTGGAGTTGCACACATTTATTGGAAATAACACCCAGCTCTTCTATATTCTTGGTGCTAATTTCCTAACTTTCCTACCTGCAGAGATGAGGAGGGTATTGCTAGTGCTGAGAATGTGCTTCGTGACCTGGGGTTGGACCCATCGGTTGAGGACTGCAGAGCAACTCGGAGGGTGTGCCAGATTGTATCCACACGGGCCGCACACTTGTGCGCTTCCACACTAGCAGCAGTCCTCCGACAGATCCGGGATAACAAAGCTGCTGAGAAGTTGCGTATCACTATTGGAGTGGATGGCTCCGTTTACAAGAATCATCCAGAGTAAGTGATTTGGAGCACCATTAGCTCTGTTATGCTGGTTCTTACCAACACACTCATAATTTTGATGTGTGCTATTGGCACTATAAACTATATTTTAATGTAGCTGTAGAGTAGCTGTGGCAGGTGAAGCACAGCAGTGTTTGTCTTCTGTGTACTTGCATATCTCTTGAGTGTGTTTAAACTGAAGCTATAAAGAAAGTAAGAGCACAAAGACAAAATCTGTGTGATCTGAGGGAAGAGATAAAATCTCTATGTGTTTTCTTTGTGTGATTAGAAATAAGTCAGGCAAAAAGCTTACACACTGAATGGAGCTAGAAGAATATATACAGCATAAAGGAACATTGCATTATCACTGCAGCTCCACTAGCGTCAATCCAGCTGGAAAGCAAGGCAAGTTTGTTTGTATAGCACGTTTCATGTAAAAGACAACTCAAGGTGCTTTATGTAAAACATTAAAAGCAGAGTATAGGAACAGTAAATATGGCAGATAAGAATAATCACTGAATTTAAGGCTGAATTGCCTTCCTCTTTGCATTTCCATGTTTCCTAGCTGGCTTGTTTATGTGTCATTTATAGTGTGCTTGAAAATTATATTCTATAAAATATGCAGCCTTTAATGCAATATGAGTTTGTATCCTCTCATTAGAACTGTGTAGTCAGATAAAGAACCCACTGGTTTTGGTGTAGTTCAGAAACAAGTACTGCTAACTAATGCACTTTGTTTACTCTCCCATTAACTGGTTGATAGTGGCTTAGGGTCACAGCTGATTTTATTTAACATAGGGTCAGAAGATTGGTTTGGTAGTCCCAAAAAATAATTAATCAAAGGCACCAGAATAAGTTGTTTGGGTTCTTCTGTTTGAAAGGGAATAACAGAAGAAACAATGGTGATTTAACCAAATGTGTCTCTTTTCCGTAGGTTTGCGAGGAGGCTCAACAAAATGGTGCGTCGACTTGTACCCGACTGTGATGTGCGCTTTTTGCAGTCACAAGATGGCAGTGGTAAGGGTGCAGCTATGGTAACTGCAGTGGCCTTCCGACTTGCTAACCAAAATGCTGAGCGTCAGCGTATCCTCGACACCCTGCGCTTGAGTCGCGAACAGCTGTGGGAAGTAAAGCGGCGACTGAGTGAGGAGATGATGCGAGGCCTTTCAAAGCAAACCCACGATCAGGCCAGCATCAAGATGCTTCCGACCTACGTCCGTTCCACCCCAGACGGAACAGGTAGGCTTTACGCCACCTCCCACAACTCCGGGTTTGTTTATGAGACACCGGTGCTTTTTGTTGTTATGAGTTAACTCTTTGATTCCTGATCAGAACGTGGTGACTTCTTGGCTTTGGACCTTGGAGGCTCCAGTTTTCGTGTGCTTCTGGTGCGAGTGCGAAGTGAAACAAGGCGAAGCGTGGATATGCAGCAAAAGATCTACAGTATTCCACAGGAAATCATGCAAGGCACTGGGGAAGAGGTAGCACTTCAGCTTGAGGTTGAATGGCAGCATCTGTGATTAGAAACTAAATGAAGGCCAAATATGATGTTTAGTTACTGTAGATTGTATTTTTCTTCCTGCTGTAACACAATAATTTCCCTTGTGGGATCAATAAAGTATCCATCCACCCATCCATAACTTACCATGTCACAGCATTTTTCTCCATTTGAACTTGTAAAATTACTGGACTGTGGATTTTTGCCTAAGTTATACATTGGTACCTTATAATGTTTTCTTTTTTGTATTTTGTTGTTTTCTAGCTATTCAACCATATTGTGGACTGTATAGCTGACTTTTTGGAGTACATGGGCATGAGAGGAGCATCTTTACCTCTGGGTTTTACATTCTCCTTCCCCTGTGATCAAACCAAACTTGATGAGGTAATTTTTTCATTCCGAAGCCATTGTATGTGTAAGATTAGCAATAATCTATATGAGGTCAGATAGGTTACACCAGTAGTTTTCACATTTTTAGATTTGTAGAGATGCATATTTGTTCATTTTCTCTTTCTCTTGGTGCCTTTCACAAAAACATTAATACTTTTAACTCCAGCAAAGAAATACACGTGGTCTTCATCAGTAAGAGTTTATACGGAATGAAAAAACAATCGCAGCCCATGATTCACTCGTTTGTACCGGTAATAACTTGAAGTAGCACTAAGGGTGAACTTCCTTTTTTCACACAACTGTATGTGAACTGCAGAGAAACTGGCCTAAATTACACTCCCCTCCAAAAGTATGAGGCCAGTCCCTTTATTTTTGCTGTAGGCTGAAAACCTTTGGCACTGACATTAAAAAAATGCATATGAGACATTTACATGTGGATCTGATGCACAGTTCAGAAAATAGCAGCTTTTGTCTGAAGCCACCCATTTTTCTCATGAGCAAAAGTATTGGAAGAGGTGTGTTTGGTTAAATTGCTGAACTCAGTTTCAGATTTGAGTTTTGCCTGTGCTGACTGTGCATTTATAATTAGAGGAGGAACCAACATGAAAACCAGAGAGCTGTCTGTGGGTGAAAACAACCAATTGTGAAGCTGAGGGAACAACAGCAGTTGATGACAGAAATATTGTAAGTGCTGTAAAGAAAGAACCGAAAACAGCTGTTAGTGACATCAGCAACAACCGCCAGAGAGCAGGAGTGAGTGTATCACAATGTACTGTATGACTTCATGAACAACACAACATTTATCTTCATTGCTTGTCTTGTTTACTTGAATCTATTTTAAGCTTTCTGCACAGTGGTGTGGTGGTTAGCACTGTTGCCTCACATCTAGAAGGTCCAAGGTCTGATTCCACCTTGGCCCGGGCCTCTTTGTGTGGAGTTTGCATCTTCTCCCCATGTCTGCGTGGGTTTACTCCAGGTAGTCCGGTTTGCTCCCACAGTCAAAGACATGCACTTACTGGTGCATAGGTTAATTGGTGATTCTAAATTGCCCATAGGTGGGAATGGTGACAGGCTGATGACCTGTACAGGGTGTAATGTCAAACTCAAATGTTTTCAGTCTACAGCAAAAATAAAGAGATTGGCCTCACTGTTCCAGTACTTCTGGAACTCTATACTATACTCTACTCTATGTATACTCTGCCAAGACACTCTGGTGGGGAGTACACAAAGACATCATGGATTTAGCTTTTTGCATAGTTAGTCAAAAAAACACCCAAAAACAAACACTGACAATCAAAGGTTCCCACCAGTTGGAAGTTTGAACAATCAGTGAACTACAAACAATACTGTTTATGTGATGATGAAAATAAGAAGTCCTGCAGAATAAATTTGAGCTCTGAATCACCACCTCTAAACATTAGGCCCAAAATAAGTTGTCACGCAGACAGGGTTACATAAAGAAGGATATTTACTGCTGAAAGGTTCTCCGCCTTGTTTGATACAAACATGCCTCACAGTGATGTGGGCTCATTTGTTTTGTCCTTTATCAATGTAATACTATTTTAGACTCAGCGGCATCGCTAAAGCAAAGCATGGTCCAGTGTTCAAATTGTTGTCCTTGGATAAACCAAAATGTTCGTAATTTTAGAGCATATTGTTGCAAGTTAGAATGTTTAAGGAAGGCTTCCAAGCTTGAGGTTCACAGGTTACATCTTAAAGATTCAATTTTCTTACTGAATGACATGCTGAAAAATGCCAGAACAGAGTATTTTGCAAATCTTATAGCTTCATAAAATAAAAATCTTTAAGTCTTGTTTGATACGATTAAGAATATTGTCTCTTCTGATATTCCTCGTGCACCAGTACAAAGTCTGAGTGCAATGAGTTTTTGAATTATTTTGGAAATAAGGTCGTTGCCTGCAACTTGTCTACTTCTGATACCTGGTCCTCTTTGGCTTGTGTAACTTTACAGGACATCAGTGCTGTGGTCGTATGAAACTGACTTCAAGCCCCCTTGATGTCTTCCTACTTGATTATTTATTATCTGTTTGACTCTAATGGCTCCTGCATAGCGGAGATGATTAATATTTCTCTTTAAACCGGCTCAGTTCCCAGCTTCTTTAAAGAAGCTTTTGATGGCAGCAGACTCTGTAAAGTTCACAGTTCTGGTTTTATTAGATCTCACCTCTGTTTCTGATACCGTTGATAACAGTATAATGATAAACAGGCTTAGAGATCAGTTTGGGATTACAGGTGTTGTTGTAGAATGGTTCATGTCATATTTATCTGAGAGATCTTTTAGTGTTCATATGACTCAAATTATGTCTGAAACAACAGTTTTGTCTTGTGGGGTACCTTCGGTCCAATTATCCTTTTACTTTATATATTCCCTCTAGGCCAAATTATAAGACGTTACAATGATATTTCTTATCATCTCTATGCTGATGACATTCAGTTCTATTGTTCTTTCAGAGCTTCTGAGTTTTATAAATTGTCCTGACAGAAATCAAGCAATGGTTAAAAGACAATTTCCTCCAGTTTAATATTGATAAAATGGAAACACTGATTATTGCTCTTGACCACATGATTCCAGAAATTAGGTGACATATCAGCTTCTTAGGCGCTTCTGTTCAATCAAGACTTAGAAATGTAGGTGTCATTTTTGACAGTTCACTGTCCCTTGAGCATCACTCCAAACATCTGGTCTGGAATTGTTTTGATTATTTAAGAAATATTTCAAAACTCAAGATTACTGGTGTCAAACGCTTAGCTCCAGATGATTATTCATGCTTTAATCTCTTCTCACTTGGATTATTGTAATGGTCTTTCTATGTGTTTCAACAAATCAGCTTTGGATTGCCTTCAAACTGTGCAGAATGCTGAATGGTTTATTATGTAATTATTGTAAGGTCTTTACCTTACAATAAAAAGCGCCTTGAGGCGACTATTTGTTGTGATTTGGCGCTGTATAAATAAAATTGAATTGAATTGAATTGAATGCTGCAGTAAGACTTAAATGGCACAAATAGAAGATTTCATATCA
>VOQJ01046725.1:0-18706 GCA_015052665.1 Apistogramma diplotaenia | reverse complement strand
GACTTCTTTGCTTTAGGCTGATGCTCCTGTGACCCAAACCCAGATAAGCAATAGAAGATGGATGGATGGATGGATGAGTCGGTTAGGACCATTTTTATCATTATGTGGCCTCTTCTCTTCTGTTAACAACAGTCCATAAATGTCTGGGAACTTTAAAATATTAACAACAAAAAAAGTCAGAGCTGAATTAAAAGCCTTGAGCTGTGTGACATTAACTATCAAATCTCCAGGGGATTAGAAATATACTGTTAAAAACTGAAGCAACACTTTTAAATTAGTGTATAGCAGCAATTAAAGTTCTGGGATCTGGTGAGTTAAATAGCAGATGTGGTTGTTAATCTGTTTCAGCTACTTTGGTGTTAATGAAATTAACAACAGGTGCACTAGTAGGACAAAAATGTGACTGGTATTTGCCATAGAAAACCAGAATTAGCAGCTCCGCCCCTGAGCCTGAGCTCAGTGATGCCCTGGTCCAGATGTGGGAGGAGATCCCTCTGGATTAGGAGCATGCCCTGACATCAACAAAATGGCCAGGCCCTCAAATCAGCCCTCTGCAGGTTGGTGTGTTTAACGGTGTGGGATCGTTTCATTCATATTAGATTACGCAGTCATACCAGTATCAGCATCCAACAGAATTATTATTCCCATGGAGATCTCATGTGCTTTCAAAGTGTTCCTTGATTTATTTGGACAGTGTATTAATGAATGATGATGAGGGTGTATTGACAAAACAGCTGGTTTAACTAGTGATTTTTCAGTGATGCAGATCTGAAAGTGCTGGTTTGCCTGCACGTGATCCACTTTTGTTTCATCAAACTGGATTTGAGATCCACTCTCCATCCTTGAGGCTTTCCTTGCTAACCTGCTGTATTTAACCTGATTTATTTCGAACTTTTTTCACACACCACTCACACAAGCTCCAGCCACTGGGACATGAACATGTCCAATCCAGTCACTTTCTAATTCCCAATCAGATCCTAGAACAGTACAATAGCTAACTGCTGCCACAACGTGGCAGTGATGTAAAGGAGAGCCACAAACAGACAAGACGTTTGGTGACAGAGCACTGAGATGGAAGGATTTGCTTGGGTTTTTTCATGTATTACACATATTTTCCAGTCTTTCGTGGCCTCTGCTTCAGCCTTTTTGTGTACGTTGACCCCAAAATGAACAAAGTCATTTCAGAGGTTTGATATGCTGATTTAAACTGTTTCTCTTACATTTTACACAGCGTTCAACCATGTTGGAAAGGGTTGCATGAAGGGAGGAAAACAAAAAAGGCTGATTTATTTATAAAAATAAAAATTCTGATGCATTAATAACTGATTTCTCATTGAGACAAATGGTTGCTAAAGTAGCGATTGTATAATTTTTGGAGCTCTTCTTCCACGTGTGATGGAGAACAATGGCTCACATACACTGCACTAAGACGATTAGAGCTTCTAAACTCAGTGTTCGGGAGTGATCTGTTCTCCAGCAGCAGACTGGACACAGACCAGTGACTGACATGTGCATGTTTGTCACAAAATCCACAGGTGCAGACATACAAAACACATCCATAAATACCCAACAGATTCTGTTCACACACATTTAAAGTGACTGACTTTACCTTTCAATACAAAGCACCTTCAGGTGACTGATGCTCTGATTTAAGGAGTATAAAAATAACATTTCATTGAATTGGCTTGATGCCAGGCCAATGTTGTCTTAAATATTGAAAAAATACCTCTGTCTATAATTCCAGCATAAAGCTGAATTAACATGTTCCTGAAACAGTTTCAACCAAATCTGTAGTAATTTATACACGTTAAGGACTACTGCCTGACTCGATGTTGCCATGGTGATGGCATTATTATTGTATAAGCTGTGTCACAGGGACTTCCAAAGCTGATATGACAGGGTAAATGACCTATAGTGGCAAACCAGTCATTGAAAAAATGGCCTCATTCATTCATTCATTAACTTACAGTACCCCCATCTCATGAATCCATTAAAGTCACAGTGGTAGTAATCTATAATGCCTCTAATACGTCTGCAACCCTCATACTTTGCTTTCATCATGGTAAATTTAGTGTTTCTGGAGCTTTTTGTTCATTCTGACAGCACATTTTCATGTTTACATTCTTATTTTCAGACACTCTGAGCCCCTCAGTGGCAAAAAATGATTCAACCAAGTGTACAAACATGATCTAGAGGAACTTTCAGTTTTCAGTCAGCAGACCCTAAAAATACACTGTTGTTGGTTTGGTGTTGGTAACGGCACTGGCTCTAAGCCTCTGTTATGGAAAAGAGTGTAACGGTCATAACTGTGGCTTTTATATCTGTAACTGTAATACAGAGTAATAAAATACAAACTAAGAAATTAGCTTTATTATGGTAAAGGTTATATTGTATCTAATAACATAATCCAGTTGCAGTAAATAAAATGTGATTGCTGGTCAAGTATCGGAGAGAATCCTGTGTAATTTAATTAATGTACAAAAAATATATATTTTTATTTGTTTGTTTTTATGTTTTTTTTGTGAATGCAAAATATTCAGACAGTAAATATGTTGTACAGAGAAGGCTGAGCATATATTTATAATGCTGTATATTCAGTATGTGGTGAGAGGATAAAAGAATTTGTTAAACACCATCTTCAGTGGCTGATGTAACTGCTAACATCCCTCTGTGTTTCCTTCTCCTTCCATCACATTGTCATTGTGGCTGACATATTCTTACATTTCTTGAATACATAATAAATGAGCACTGTAACAAAGACTACACCATATCTACTCAATAAAATTAATACAACAGATTAAAAGCGATATTATAAAGTAAATGCAGCTGTGTAATAAATCTGACCTTTTTATCAATCTAACATGACTAGATTATAATAGAAAACAAAAAAAGGAATATAAACAAACAAGAATACAGAGTTGACATAAAAATCAGAAACTTCTACATTTTTATTCACTAATCATTTCATTCTGCATAACAATAGTTGAGTAATAACATTCTACATTACTGCATTACATTGATTAGAATTTATTTGGTGAAGTCAATAAAAACGAATTATTTGTATCTTGTAACAAAGACAAGCAACAATAAGGAAGTACAGCTAAACTGTACAGCTAATTAATTATCTGTACAGCAGGTCAAAATTACATTTAAATAGCCTTCTGGATGCTATAAATATAAGTATTTACACAGTATTCAGAAGGCTATTTTTAAAACAATTGTTCAACTTTACCTCTTAATTTGTTTCATTATTTTTTTAACGTTTTAAGAATTGTCCAAAAAATCTAAAGAATCCTGAGTGTCCGAATGAAAAATGTAATAAAATTGCATTAAATTAAACAAATTACAAGTGGTGAAATCTATTAATACATAACACCAATTCATTAAAGTCAAAACATGGACTGAAAATAACAGTTTAAATGTCACCAACATAGCCTCGTGCATGGAAATAATAGTTTTTAAAGCAAGTGCAGTTGGATCTGTGAATTATTACCACTGTGCCATGTCAGTTTTCCTCTTTAGGAGCTGGTCCTGAGACTTCAACGCGTCAACTTGATTCTCCGAGAAAATACATGTACAAACATTTAGGTACTCATCCCTCCAGCAGAGTTCAGAGACTCGGAGCATATACCGAGGTTTTGAGAATAACACAAGTACTGATTTTTACAAGGTTGGCTGCTTCAGTTTTTTTTTTTTGCTTGTTTTAATCATATTTAATTTGTATATATACAAAACAACATAAGGACTGTTCAGATGAACTGCAATTAATTGCAAAGTCCAGTTTTGTCATGAAAAGCAATTTAACCTCAAAAACCACATTTCCACTTAATTCGACAAAATGACCTGCTGACACCTTTCCAGTGATGCTCTCATTAACACAGATGAGTGTTGACACGGACGAGGCTGGTCATCACTCTGTAGAATAGCGGAGTGGAAGATTTAAAAGAAGACTCATAATTGAACTCATTGTTTTCCTCTATTAACCATAGTTACCCGCAAAGTAACATGTGCAGTCATTATTGGGGTTTCATAGGCAAGGATATGACTGCTATGTAGTGAGACTGAATCTAAACCAATCATTTATCAGGTCATCAAGAATTTCAAGAAAATGTTTTTTTTTTCTTTCTTTTTTGTAAAAAGGCTTCAGGGCGCCCAAAAAAGTCTAGGACGTACCTGAGCCGTTTACTAAAGGTGCCCAGCTGTAAGATCAGGCCTTGCTCAGGAATGGCAATAGTCAGGTGTGAGTGCATGTGATTGCGCAGTGAGGCGAAGCGTTTTGGAGGATGACCTTGAGTCAAGAAGCAAATAAACCATTTTTCTCCAGGAAGAACATCAAAGACAGACTGATGTTCTGAAAAGGGTCTTGGGGTTGGACTGCTGAGAACTGGGGTACAGGGAAAGGTCTCACACGTGTCATGCCAAGAGTAAAGCATCCTGAAACCATCCATGTGAGTGGGCTCACTCGCAATTGTGCCTAAGAACACAGCCATAAATAAAGAATGGTACAATAACATCCTCCGAAAGCAACTTCTCCCAGCCATCCAAGAACGGTGAAGAAAAATGCATCCATCCAGCATAATGGAGCCCTGTGCCATAAGTGCCTTAAGGTGGGTGAACAAAAAGCCCATGAATTCTGAACTCCAAGCACTGATTATGCAAGAATGGGTTGCCAGACTGACAGCATGCCAAGCATATTGTAGCGGTCGTGAAAGGAAGGGCAAACACTGCAAATATTGACTCTTTGCATAAACTGAATATAATTATCAATAAAAGCTTTTGAAACGTATGAAACGTTTGCAATGATATTCACAACACAACAAAATCCCACAGAAACAAAAAGACAGCAGCAACTCGTGTCTGAGTGGGCACTCCACCCTCTTCTGGCTGAGGACCATGGCCTTGGACTTAGAGGTGCTGATTCTCATGCCAGCTGCTTCACACTCGGCTGCGAACCGTTCCACTGCGAGCTGGAGGCCACCACCTGATGAAGCCAACAGAACCACGTCATTCACAAAGAGCAGAGACGAGACTCTGAGGCCACCAAGGAGGAAGGCTTACGCTGCTTAGCTAAGCCCAGAAATCCTGTCCATAAATATTATGAACAGAATCTGTGAAAAAGGGCAGTCCTGGCATAGTCAAACACCCACAGGAAACTAATCTGACTTTTTGCCGGCATTACAGACCAAGCTCTTGCTACGGTTGTACAGGGATTGAATGACACTCCATATTCCTACAGCACCTCCCACAGGACACCACGAGGGATGCGGTCGAATGCCTTTTCCAAGTCCACAAAACACATGTAGACTGGATGGGCAAACGAAGTGGAAACGGCTGAATACAACCCCAAGAACACCGTCCCAAATTTGAAGCATGGGGGTGGAATATCAAACTTTGGGGGTGATTTTCTGCAAAGGGGACAGGACGACTGCATCGTATTGCAGGGAGGATGGATAGGGTCATGTATCGCAAGATGTTGGCCTACAACCTCCCTTCCCGGAGATGGGTTGTAGCTGGGTGTTCCAGCATGACAGTGACCTGAAACATTTATTTTTCAGTGTCAAAGGTGCAACTGACAGTAGTCAGGACATGAATGGAACCACCTTAGCAGCACTGAGGCCCCGTTTACACGACGCCATTTCACCTGGAAACTGGGTCGTTTTGATGCGTTTGCACCTTCCGTTTACACGGAGCCGGATCGAAAACAACCCCCGTTTACGCAAAGCCGCTTCAAACAGTGTATTGCCATTGCAAGGCCACAAGTTGGCGTTGTTTTCATACCGCACAGCTTGTTTATGCGATATGCGATATGCGCATGCGTGGAGGGACTCAGTAGGCTGCGCGGGATGCGTTTCCCTTCAGTCTCATTGCAGTCTGTGAGATAGTTATTATTTTATGTGAGAGGCTGCAGGTCACGGTCGATCTCCATGACACTACGTTCCGGTTCTTTGTGTTTACACGAAAACGGAAGCCGGAGCGTTTTCGAAACGCACCACTGTGGACCCCGTTTTCAAAACGCACCGTTTTCACTCCGTTGTCGTGTAAACAGGAGGCCGAAACGCATCAAAACGACACCGTTTTAAAATGAAAACGGTGTCATGTAAACGGGGCCTGAATAACACCTGCCCCCCAAGGCCCTATTTGTATAGTGATATGGGGGGAAGGGTGGGTGGCCATACAGCACAACAGCACAATGAGCTTTTTCTCTTTTTCTGATTTCCACAGTGTTGAAGTGAATCAGAACATTCTCCCACTCTGCTTGTGGCCTTAAGCCCACTACAGCTCTGTATAAACAGTGCTTGAAGCAGACTAAGAGCAGTACATTATTTCTGTAAGACCTCTGAAAGGGCATATCATGTTTGGTTGTTGTTGTTTAATCCTTTGTCAGAACAAAACAAAATAGTCCTTCTGCCACAGCTCAAGCTGTACACGTGTCAAGCTCTTATAACAACTGAGCCTCATCTGCCCCATCTTCTTAACAATATGAATCATTATTTATTAGCAGAAAACAAATCACCTCTGAATTTAAGTCTTGCACCACAATATATATTTCTCAAACTGTGAGTTGGGCCTCTGTGTACCTCTTGGGTATGTAATTGTAATTTTCTTGTACAAAACCATGTGTGTGAATATGAGAAAAACTAAAATGTAAGCCATATCCAAGGTCATGATGTAGGTTATTATCATCCTGATGCCTATATGGTGGTGCTAACTAAAACTCCCCACAGCTAGTAGTTTAAGACTGTATCCATATGGGTATAAAGGAGGTGGAAACAGTCTCCTGGAGAGCGGTTGGACTTTGTTCCAGTCTGGAGTTGGCGATGGTGAGAGGCGGCAAGATGGGTGGGTATTCTTGTATCCCCTCGGCTTGCTGCCTGTGCTTATGCACCGAATGAGTTCAGAGTTCTCACCTTTCTTTGAGTCACTGGATGGGGTGCTTGAGGGAATGATAACGTGGGAGTTTGCCCATCCAGTCTACATGTGCTTTGTGGACTTGCAAAAGGCATTCGATCACATCCCTTGGGGTATCCTGTGGGAGGGGCTGCAGGACTATGGGGTGCCTGGCCTGTTGTTGTGGGCCATTTAGTCCCTGTACATCTGCAGCGAAAGTCTGACTCATTTCCTGGTGTTGGACTTTGTCAGTGCTGCCCTTTGTCACAGATTGTAATGCCCTTTTTACTGGCTTAGATAAATCGTCTCTTTCTCGGCTCCAAGCAATACAAAACGCAGCAGCTAGACTCCTAACCCATTCTAGCAAACGAGCACACATTACCCCTGTTTTGTACTCTTTACATTGGCTCCCAGTTGCGTTTAGGATTCAATTTAAAATTCTCACTCTTACATACAGAGCACTAAATGGACAAGCCCCAGATTATATTTCTCAACTACTTGTTAAGCATACTCCTACATGCTGCCTTCGCTCACAAGCACAAAATCTTTTAGTTTCCCCATGTACAAGACTAAGAACTAGGGGGGACAGAACTTTTCAAGCAGTGGCACCAAAGCTCTGGAACAGCTTACCAACCCAACTCCATTTAGCTGAATCTGTTAAAAAACAGTTGAAAACTTTTTTGTTTAAGCAGGCTTTCAGTTGACATTACTATTTTTATTCTTTATGGTATTTTGAATGTTTTAATATAGTGTTTAATATTGTTTTAATTGTTATGTGTACATTTACTTGTTGTTTTAACTGTTGTACAGTGCTTTGTGACACTTTGACTGTGAAGGACGCTACTGTATATAAATAAACTTTACAGTACTTACTTACTTTACTTACAGATTCTGTTCAAAATTGTTAGGGATCAAATTTCTAGGTGTAGCCAAGTGGTCTTGGTGGCCTCAGAATCGAATCTCTAATCTTTGCAGATGATGCAGTTCTATTGGCTTCAACAGATGGTGGTCTCCAGATCGCAGTGGAATGGTTTGCAGCAAAGTGTGAAGTGGCTGGCCTGAGAATCAGCACCTCTAAGGTCATGGTCCTCAGTCAAAAACAGAACTCTGGCACAGGGATGAGTTGCTGCCCCAGGTGAAGGAGTTCAAGTACTTCTGGGTCTTATTCACGAGTGATGGACGAAGGGAATAGGAGGTTGACAGACGGATTGGGGCTGTGTCTGCAGTGATGTGGATACTGAACCAGTCTGTCATGGTAAAGATGAAATTGTGCATGAAAGCGAAGCTGGCGATTTATCGGTCAATCTATGTCCCTTCCCTCATGAGCTTTGGCTAGTGACCGAAAGAATAAGATCACAAATACAAGCGACAGAAATTAGCTTCTTCCAAAGCGTGGCTGGCCTCTCCCTTAGAGATAGGGGGAGGAGCTTGGCCATTCAGGCGGGGCTCAAAGTAGAGATGCTGCTCCTCCACATTGAGGTGGTTCAGGCATCTGACTAGGATACCTCCGGGGCACCTCTTGGGTGAGGTGTTCTAGTAATGTCCTACCAGGAGGAGGCCCTGGGGCAGACCCAGGGCACGCTGGAGATTATATCTCTCGGCTGGCCTGGGAATGCTTTGGGGTGCTGGTGGAGGTAGCTGGGGATAGGGAGGTCTGCTATTTGCTATTACAAAAATAAAATGTATTTCTATCAATTTTAATGATTGATTAAAAAAAAACCTGTCTTTCTCTATTCAAATATTAGTATTAAATTCTCACATTGTTGAAGCATTTGGCCCTTCTTTGGGTTAACACCCAGTTTATAAGACCATGATGTAGGTGAACATCAAAATACAGTTTATTAACACACACATCTCAAAAAGTGACCAACATTTTCTGCTGCACGTATTCTGTCATGTAACTGAGAACAGTGATGAACAAATTTATTCGACCACCTGTAATAAGAAAACATTTTAGAAATCTGTCGAAAAATTGTTTCAAAATAAAATTTGTATTGGAATTAATTAGAACAACAGCGAACTGAATTCACATTTTATCATCTCATTTTAAATGGCACACTGGACTTCTCGGTCATAAATCAATGAAGCATATCACTCAACTAAAAATATTGCTCTGCTCAGTAATGCAAGTAAATAAATGTAATTAAAAAAAAGAAAAAACCTCATGATGTATTCATACTGTGTACTGCATTTTAACCTCTTCAGCTCACACAGAGAGGAGACTAAACCCAGAGTTCAATGGAAGCAACTTTATTGGCTGAACACACATCCTTCAGCACGTACTGTTCGTTTATGAGACATAAAAGCACAAGAAACAAAAGTTGATAATAACTAGTCACATAAAATCACTATAAAATAAAAACCAAGTATTATTGTCAAATATAAGGAACCAACAGGAAAATGAAACACTACAAGACAAATAATAGAGTAAAAGAAACACTGCATAATATTGTGACAAAGCACAACAGACAACCACTATCACGTTTATTCATCTTTTAAATGATGCAGCTACAGCTACATTTATGTTGGTATTTTCCAGGTCAGACGTTATTGTCAGTCTAGTGATGTGTATAATATGGCATGTATCTATTATATGGAAAGCACTAGATGAGATGTGCCATACCAACAAAATAAAAGCAGCTATTACTTGTATGAGGGAAAACTACAAGAGCTTCTTAATCGGTCTCCTCTTCTGTCTCCAAGTCTTTGAGGGCTTTTAGAAGGCGAGAAGAGGTGAAGATTTTAGTTGATCCTGAAAGACACAAGATGCCGTATGATTATTTTTACATGGTCAAGCCTACAGTTAATGCACAAGTGGCTAGAAAGTGAAATTATCTTCTCTTTATTAGCTCACTGTGAAATGTCTCACATTATCCCCACAGTGCACTTCACTTTCAGACTGCAGGCTTACTTGTTGTTTCTAGACTTTCCAAAAGTAAAATCAGGGGCAAATCCATCCATCAGCTATCAACCACCTCCCCTCTACAGTCTGAGGCAGCGGTGGACAGAAACGAGTCCAAATTATTGCTAGCAATGTGGATCAAGCTCTCACTGCAGTTGTACAGGGACTCAATGGCCCGTAAGTAAAGGCCAGACAACCCATACTCCTGCAGCACCCCCCCAACAGGATACTACGAGATGCAGTTGAATGCCTTTTTCCATTCTGCAAAACACATGTAGACTGGATCAGCAAACTCCCACACACTCAAATATCCTTGGGAGGATTAAAACTGGTCCTGGTAGCATAACCATGACAAAAACCACATTGTTCTTCCAAATCTGAGGTTCGATTAACGAACGAACTCACCTTCCAGCACCTTTGCATAGACCTTCCCTGGGAGGCTGAGGAGTGTGAGCCCCCTTTAGTTGGAGCACACCCTCCGGCATGACAGCCCTAGAATATCGAGAGCATTCACAAACTCATTCACCTCGGGGACCCTGCCACCAATGATGGGTGGGATTAAGGAGGTCCTGAAGATATTGCTTCTATCACCAGATTATATACAGTACTCAGTTGAAGTCAGCAGTGCACAACCTGCACAATGCATCATGTGAGTAGAGCACTGCTGTCCCATCTTTAGTTGCCTGATGGGCTGCCAGAATCACTTCGAGGCAGACTGAAAGTCTTTTTCCATGACCTCCCACCACCCAAGCCACCTTCTACTTGACCTGCTGGTACTATCATCTGCCTCTGAAGTCCCATAGTCTGACCAAACCCAACAAGATGCCCCAATCACCAGCCTCAACAGCTGGGGATCTATCCGCCTGGGTCTCCACCCTGGGCCTCCACCCTGGGCCCTGCCTGACACACACTGCACCCAGCCTGTGGCACCTCCGGCAGATGGTGGTGTTTTTCAACTGTTACTGTTAGAGCAAAATGCAGATTTCAAATATGATGTGGTGTAAAATGCTGCTGGTAAAGCATATAATAGCGCTGTTTCATAACCAGAACACAGTGCTGGGTCAGACGGGTATCAAATACAATAAATGGTAGAAATCTACCAGTAATTTCTGAGACAATCATGACTTCATCTGATCAATCAACAACACTCATAACACATGGAGCAGGCTCAATAATGTCATAAACAAAAACAAACACGGGATCTGAGTGCTGTGAGGAACAGTTCACAGGTGTGACACTGGGCAGGGAGGGTGCAGAGAGGTTCACAATGACATTCAATATTTACTTCCAAGGTTCTTTAATTACGCTGGAGGCTCCTCAGTGCCCTCTGGTGGGTTGTTGGGGTCCAAGAAGTCCGGGTGCTGTAGTTCCTTTAGGTACTTAGGGGGGGTGATGATGTGGGTGGAACCTACAGGGAACAAAATTCTCAAAGCTGACCAAGGACTGAATTCTTGGAAAAGCTTGTTAAATCTGTAACATATATGCATTACCAGTCAGTATCCATTCATATCAATGGCCAAGACTGTCCAAACATTCGACTGGTACCGTACTCAAAGAATCTGCAAAGGTTTTACTGAAAAGTTTCAAATCCTCAGAGGCCAGGATCTCTAAAGCTACCTGTACCTGACACTAACAATCACATTTCAGTTCACACAGAAACTGGGATTAATACCATTACACAGAAGGCACTCTTTCCTGAATCCGCTGTCTGAGGAATATTAATCTTCTCTCTCTACTTCTATTATATACAGTTATTATACCGTCTACATGTATTAAATTGATTCAGTGCCCCTTAAATAGCTACTAAATTCTCCTATCAGGACTCTCAGTCAGTTTAACTCACCAATCAAAGCCTCCCACTTGCCATTGGCCTGAGTGACCTCATACACGCAGCGCATCTCACTGTGCACCATGCCTCCAATGATGAAAACAATGATCCTGGGCCCTGTCTTCATCTCTGTGGGGCCCCTATTCTTGTGCCAGTTGCCATAGCGAGCACTGTATGATGAGTAAAAGACAAACATTTATGCCAGATTTCCAGCCCAGGTCCAAATATAGTTTTCTTTTCCTATCATCGAATTATTTTGATTTGTATTTTAATGAAATCAGTTTTTAAAGACTAACACACCTTGATGGAGCGCTGGCTTTGGCAGACGCCTGTCGCTGGGAAATGTACGGATATTGCTTGGGGTCAAGTTTGTCCTCAATTGCATCCTGTGGGAAGACATGCAAGTAACAGTTCTACTTCTAATCCCAAAACACAGTCTAATGCAAACCCTGTGTTCAGTAGGCACATATGAGTGGAAGAAGATGGATGGATGGCACTAATCCACAATATTAGCTGGTACTCACACTGCACAAGTTCGGGGTCAAAGCGAGATCACATGTAAAGTACCTCAATGAGATCCTTGACAAAAGGGGTCCATCTGGAGAGCTGGTAGGTTTGCTCACTGATCCGTTCCTTGCGATCAGGCTTCTTGGCTTTCTTGGGGATGCCCTGTGAAGAATTAATCCTTTTAATAGGGTCACTATGGTGACTCGTGAGAATGTCACTTTTTTAGATATTTTGACTGATATTTAGACGTAAAATATTGGTATTTTTCCAAATGAAAACATTTTCCTATAAGGTTCAGATAATAAAAGCCCATCTCAAGCATGATTTCTATTTTTTAAAGAGGAACAGATATACCGCAGAGGCACAACAATACAGGTATACTGAAAATTGTTACAGTCAGACCTTTCATGTGGTAAAGGAATCAGCAGGACACCATGTTTGTAAAGGACAGAATTCAGATAGTAATATTTTGAAGCAAGGTGTTTTTTCATGCTCTGTGTTTTGCAGTGCACATATTACATTCTCCTAATGTCTGAACTTTTTGTGACGACTAGGACCAGAAAATGGAGAACAAACCCATTTCCCATTTTTTGTTTTCCTAATCAAAAATCCGTTGGCCACATACACGGACCCAGATCCTTTAAGGAGGAGTTATTTTTGATTAAATGAGCATACTGGTGATCTTAAGTACATTCATACGTAATGATGGTCTTGTGTTAGCTATATCCAAAAACCTTAGGGTGAGATCACGATAAAAACCATTTGCCTGCACTGCAAATAATAAGCTACAGTCACAGCACGTCGAAGGCGTCTCCCTGCTAAATGTTCAGAGTTTATGAGGTGATACTTGACAGCTCACCTCAGAGATAATGGGAACACCCATGTGGGCCATGTTGGAAATGATGTCACTATCCTCGGGTGGGATGTTGGCATGCTGAAGGAGCTTACACAGGTTTTCCTCAGTCACACCTGACACACACATTCAGACATGCAAATACTGAACATGCAGCACAGATATTCAGTACAAACATGCAACGCACATGTACGGGGGCATGCATTTTTACAAAAAAAGAATAGACTAACACAAAAAACAAAGCATAAATGTATTAATACACACATATTTGAGATTATACTGGAATAACAGGACACTGTGGTATCTAACCATTCTTGAGGAAGATGTAGAGAAGGATGATGCGGATCTTGTCAGACACGCTGACGTTGGCGTCCAGTAGAATGGGTACAATCAGCCTCATGGGATCCTTGATCTTCTCACCCTCTGCATCTGTTCCCATCGCCAGATCCTTCAAAACAATGAATTATTGGAGTCACCGGTTAACACAGAAACTAGAGATTGATATCAAAGGTCACAGCTGTCAGTACTGTTTGATCCGGGGCCGATGAGGATTTATGCCACATGGATGTTTAATGATTTTAACCATCATCAGACCGAATAATGAGATGCAAAACACGTGTATATAAAGTCGACCTATCGAGGATAGTCATGTGATTCACATTCATTATATATCACTAAAAACAAAGAACAATGCACATCTTAAAACATAATCTAAATCCTTATATACAAAGATAATATAACAAAAATATATTCAGAGTACATAAATATACTCATCATAAAGATATGTATGTGAACTACAACTGTCAAACAAAGGTCTTTACAGATCAACGTCAGCTATTGCCTTACTCTACTTCTTCGATTGAAAACAAATCAACCAGTTCTACTGTGTCAACACAGAAACAAGAAACCAATATCAATCACACCTTCTGCATCACTCATAAACACAGCATGAAGAAGCATTTCTTAGATTTTCTCACAATTCAAGAACATTTTAGGTCATCCATCCATCCATCCATCCATCCATCCATCCATCTTCTTCCACTTTTCTGGGGCTGGGTCACAGCAGCCTAAGCAGAGATGCCCAGACCTCCCACTCCCCAGCCACCTCAACCAGCTCATCTGGAAGGACCCCCGTCCGAGAGATATAATCTCTGAACTGGTGGTTGAGGTTGTTTGAGCACACGAGTGGTGGGCCTACATGAGGGCGAGCCCATATCATGTTTTTAGGTCATAAAACTTTTTCTAATATTAGATAAAGGCAACACAACTAAATGCAAAATGCAGTTTTTAAATAAAGGCTTTCAGATGGTGAACAGGTGAACAGTCCAGGTGCCTTTTATCAAGCTAGACGAACACATTTTTAAACAGTGGCTTCATTTATTAAGGGGAAAAAAATGATCCAACCCTACCTGCACCCATGTGAGAAGTAACTGCTTCCTAAACCTAACGACTCTTTTAAATTGCTATGAAAGAATTTTGGCCCACTTTTCTTTGCAGAATTGTTTGAATTGAGTTACAATTGGTTTTCACTACGTCAGGTCCTATCATGACTCAACAGGACTGGCGGTAATCAGGCCTTAGTGTGGATAGTTAAAGTGATCTCAGCTTTCCAAAAACTGTGGTTAATCAGTATATTCAGAATTTAACATGGAGAGGTGGCGATTACTTTTCCACACAGGTTTGAAAAGCTTTTTTTCCTTTAATAAAACCATTAAAAATGCTGGTGGCTGCCAGTGCTAGCCCTCAGCTTCCTAGCAGCAGACTCATCAGCTGGCATCAATCCCTCAGAAGTGCAAGTTCTAGAAAACATAATTACCAGGTCTCACTACAGTACATCTTAATGTGGCGCATATGAGCCTTAGTGACTTTATTCATCATATCGCTTCAGAAGCAAAAGTCTGCGTAAGAACCACGAATAAGAAATGTTAAACTCTTAACAAATATAAGCCACTGAGATGGCACTTCTGTGGTTGGCATCATTATGGTAAGACCTATAGTGTGACATTCCTTTGTGGCCATATGGGTCTTTTTTAATAACATGTTAGCTTTAATATGATAAATGGACTAGTTCTTATATAGTGCTTTTCTACTCTAATAAGCACTCAAAGTGCTTTTATTTCCTGGCTGTTTTTTTTCCTACAGAGTTGATTCCAACTGCACACACAACCACACAACCCTTCAATCCATCCAAACTGTCCAAAATGTCTTGGTATGCTGAACCATTAAGAGTTCCTTCCACTGGAACTGAGGGGCTGGGCCTAACTCCTGAAAACCCCACACCATAATACCCCTCCACCAAAACTTGTACTTGGCACAGTGCAGTCAGACTGTCATGGTCCTGGGCCGGATTTGTTTTTCTTAGTTGTTCTTAGAGCTTCAGACCTTGTTGTGTTGTAGTTTTGTATTGTGGTTTAGTTGGTTATTAGGTGGTCTGAGTTGCCCTCTGTTCTGTGCTTCCTCTGTCTTTGTGCTGCTGCGTCAGTGCTCCTCTGTTTGCCTCCCCGTGTGTGTCTGTTATGCCTCTCTGTGTCAGGTTGCCTTGTGTTAAGGCTGCGTCTGTCATGGTTGGTCACTCCTGTTTAATTTTATCTTGTGTTCACTGTGCTTTGTGTTTAGTTTGCTTTTTTAGTCTTGTTAGTCTGTTCCCGATTCCCTCGTTATCCTGATGGGTATTTAAGTCCTGTGTTTTGTCTTGCTTGTTGTTTGTGTTTCCCCCTTGTTGTGTGTTGGTTTACCTGTGTTTCCCTCCTCCCAGGCTTGGAGTTTTGCCCTTTAGGCTACCTGGTTGAGATTTTGTTCATTATGTATTCTAGCGTCCTGCAATAAAGCAGTTAAGTTCAGTTCTGTTTCTGCGTCCTGCATTTGGGTCCATCCCCTCACCACACAGCTGACAAGTACTGTTCTCCGGGCAACGGAGACTTTGGATTGGCTTGCCAGATGGAGAAGTGTGACTTGTGACTCCAGAGAACATGTCTCTGCTATTCTAGAATCCAGTAGCAGCATGCTTTACTGCTTTACACAACTGCATCCGATGCTTTGCATTGCATTTGGCGATGTAAGGCTTAAATGCATCTACGTGGCCACGGAAACCCATTCCATGAAGCTCTCTGCACACTGTTCTTGTATTAATCTGAAGGCCACATGAAGTTTGGAGGTCTGTAGGAAAGTTGGTGACCTCTGTGCATGATGTGTGAATTTATGTCATTACCAACTGCCTCCACGTTGTCATAATGCTACTAACAGCTGACTGTGGAATATTAAGTAGCGAGGAAATCTTGTGACAGGGCTTGTTGCACAGGTGGCATCCTTTCACAGCACCACACAGGAATTCACTGAGCGCCTGAGAGCGACCCATTCTTTCACAAATGTTTGTAGAAACAATCTGCATGCCTAGTGCTTGGTTGTATATGCCTGTGGCCATAGAAGTGACTGAAACACCTGAATTCAATGATTTAAATGGGTAAGAGAATACTAGTGTATGTTCTTCTAACCTCATAAGGAAATGAGCACTATTGGAAACAGTGCCCGTGTTGCCAGTTTCCACAGTATCCCCCATTTGGAACCATCCTTAATTAAGACAAAATGAGAAATAGAATGCAAGTGCTTGGAATGCAGAGCACATTATATGTAACATGCTTTAAAAATGTATTGGCTGTGCTGCCATATTATTGTAACAGGTCACAGGAGCCACCAATAAAGCATGGCGAGCCACGTGTGGCTCATGAACTGCGCAGTGATTATCCCTGGTCTGTGAACACACATAAACTCTTCTTTTTTGTAATTGGTAACAAAGAATCAAAAAATATTAAACAAAACAAAATTGCACCATTTGAGTCCATATATTTAACCTCATCATCAATTTGACTACCAACTCCAGAAATATTGACAGAACATTCCAGGCCATGTTCACATAAAAGGAAATGAAAGCATTAAAAATGAAGCAACAGAAAACCTTTTATCACTTCTGCTAGAAAATTCTGGCCTGGCCTGAAAATCCATAAGATCACAGTAATCTGACAGCAGAAGGGTTATTATCCCACCCCTGAATGAGGAATGGGTATGTTTTTGATGTGTTTTTCTGTTTAACAAAATTGCAGAAAAGCTACCTGTACTGTACAAGTCATACTACATGATCAGGAAAGTTGGTCTGGGACCCCTAGATCACTAGAAAAAACAGCACTTTCTTTGGCTCTCTGGAGTTGACAAACACATGACATCGTTGATTTGAAATCATGTAGCAATTTTAAATTGAAGAAGCTGTAAAATGTCTGAAGTAGAATGTCTTAAGTGTGTGATTTACCTGCTCTACCCGACAGAGTTTGTCCACAGTGCCCTGATAGCGGTTCATACAGTCCTCAGCCAGGTGGAGATGGGTTGAATACTGAGTAGAGAGAGACACTCATTAATTGAGTGACATAGTGAACATCATCAGATGCTAATTTTTAACATTTTCTGAATAAATTTAACAACTTTAAGGTTTTTGAGGTTCTCTTCTCATGGCATCATCAAATGTCACAATCAGCTTTTACGTTTCTTTTCATGTGTTGTGGATTATTCAGATATCTCTTCTTACACTGCAAGCACATGCTTAAATATAAATGTATGAATGTACAACTCTGCATAGTGTGAACATACCAGATTTTCCTATAATGTAAAAAATGTTCAACATGTCAAAGATATACTGTATAAGATGGAAATTAGGGGCGGTGCCACTGGATTGACAGACCGGGGTGGTGGTCCCCATCTGTAAGAAGGGAGACTGGAGGGTGTACCACACTCCTCAGCCTCCCCGATAAGGTCTGGAAAGGAGGGTCCATCGGATTCAAGAAGAACAATGCGGTTTTTGCCCTGGTCATGGAATGCTGGACCAGCTCTTTATGCTCTTGAGGCTATTCTAGTGGGAGTGGAAGTTTGCCTGTCCAGTCTACATGTGTTTTGTGGACTTACGAGAAGGCATTCGACTGCGTTCCTTGGGGTATCCTGTGGGAGTATGGAGTGTCCGGCCCGTTGTTACGTGCCATTCAGTCCCTGAACAATTACAACGAGAGCTCGGTCCACACTGCGGGCAATAAGTCCTGTGGGTGTTGCACTCCCATTGTGGAAGGCTTCTGTTTTGGTTGCCTCAGAATCTCATCTTTACTCTTTGCAGATGATGTGATGCTGCTGGTTTCATCAAGTGGTGGTCTCCAGCTCTCACTGGAATGGTTTGAAGCTGCATGTGAAGCAGCTGGCATGAGAATCAGCATCTCTAAGCCCAAGGCCATGGTCCTCAGCTGATAAAGGGTGAAGTGCCCACTCTGAGGGAAGAGTTGCTGTCCCAGGTGGTGGAGTTCAAGACCCACCTTGAGAAGCCTGGGAGCACTGTGAGGATCGTGTTCTTCGATTTCTCCAGTGCTTTTAACACCATTCAGCCAGGACTTCTGAGGGACAAACTGGAGATGTCAGGAGTAGACCACCACATGTCACAGTGGATACTGGACTACCTCACTGGCCGCCGACAGTATGTGAGGACGCAGGGCTGTGTCTCGGACAGGCTAGTCTGCAGTGTGGGGGTCCCACAGGGAACTGTGTTGGCACCGTTCCTCTTCACCCTCTACACTGCTGACTTCTCCATCAACTCCCCACACTGCCATCTACAGAAGTTCTCTGACGACTCTGCCATAGTCGGCCTCATCACAGGTGAGGATGACTCAGAGTACCGACAGTGGACTCAGGACTTTGTAGACTG
>VOQJ01046723.1:32214-53926 GCA_015052665.1 Apistogramma diplotaenia | reverse complement strand
CTCTCCCCCCATTTCCTGTCTCCAAACTGCCAATAAAGCCACTATGGCCAAAAAAACCCCAGAAAAAAAAAAGTTAAAACAAATGCACGACAGACATGGGTTTCTTATAGAATATGCACAACAACACACACCGCATGATGCATAAATATAAATGCAGTGCTTTTATTTATTCCTGTCATTGCTTTGTATCATTTGAAAACTTCAGGGAAAATCACGCAATCTTGACTCGGCCCTCAACTCGGTGAGTCAGACTCAGGAGTTGGAGACGGTGTTGTAACTTGGGTGTTTGGTATTTCAATCTTTCTACATTAAATTATTCATCTGTTCGGGAAAACAATATTTCCCCTTTGAGCTTTCGCAAGAGTTTTTAGCATAAAACTGTCAAATACAAGAAATCTTTATTTAATGCTGACTGCAACCTGCTAGCTGTGGACTCACAAGTAGGGACCATTGTGACTGTGAAGTATCCGAATGCTCGTTGTTTTGTAGCGTGGCTTCAGGAGAGGAAAGGGACTGTAATTTTGTTCTGGACACTGTAAAGCTCCATCAGTGCCAAGCGGGGCATGTCGTGATAAGTACATGCAGGTTTGTCTTTGATCAGGGCCAGCGAAGGAAGCTCAGTGTGCGACGAATGCAGATAAGCCTGCCTTTCTCCAGACTACTCTAATTACAGCCCTCCCTTCCCTTCCCTTGTCTTCTCTTCTCTTTTCTTCTTACAGTTTCTTTTATTTTTCAACTATTCTCACAAATAATTTATTCAAATTTACTGCTACCTCCGTGTGTGTCTGTCTACAGGTGCTCAGCGGGTCCAACCTACCCCTACCCAAGAGCGGAAAAGCTCTGGATCCCTTCGTCAGAGTGGAAATTCACGGGATTGCATCAGATACCTGCAGAAAAAGCACACATACTGTCAAAAACAATTGTAAGCGCCACAACACAAACTGCACATATCAAGATGCGCCAATCTGTTCTCCATTATGTTAGATCTGGTTTTACTTTGATCAGTCCAAGTTGTATTTGATCTGAATTAACTCTGGATCGTTTAAACTCGGCTGAAAGTGTTTTATTTCCAGTCTTCATGGAATTAAGGAGGACAGATATCGTGTATGTATTTGTACCCAGGAGCGAGATGAGACAAAGAGGGAGAGCGCGGGAAAAGAGAGAACCAGGTGTAATAACTCCGGGACTGTGTCTGGTTCTGCACATAAATCATTCAATCATTTAATAAAACAGATCAGGATAAATACTAATTAATGTCTTTTTGAACTGAAACTTAGATGTCACTGATCTGTTTTAAAACGTCTTAAGCACACCTGATTCTTACTCTGCCATCTGTGAGTCTGTTTATTTACTGTGTAGACGGCGCCGCTGGTCAGTTCCCTCTTTGGGTCGGGGCTCAATGATCTCAGCAGCTTTTAAATGAACTGTTAGATGGAGTGCCTGGGATTTTTGTAGCCACTTATCCTGCATGCTGCTTCTGCCTGTTAGTGAGCTAAAGAGCACTGCAGTCAGAATGGCCGAAACTAAATTCCTTTCCCCATTCCACATTTTTCTGCAACATTAGCTCACTAACTACGAAGGAAACTTTAATGCTTCTTCAGATTTGAAGTTGAGGCCCTTGTAGGCGACGGACACTTCATTTTTGGCTTGCAGACATTGCACTGGGTATGGCTGTGCTTGTGTTTTTAAAGTTCAAACAATGGCAGCATTGTCTTTCGTGTCATTTCTTTAAGGAATAGTTCTCCAGGCTTCTTGAAGGACAGTCAAAGCTCTTCTTTGCATGTTGGCTGCCTTTTGTTGCACTTTCTGTCAAGATGATCTCAGACTACTTCAGTAATGCTGAGGGCCAGGCTCTGGGGACATCAATCCATGATTTATAGTGTTCCACTGTCTGTTTTTCTATCCAGGTACACTTTTATTACACTGGCAGTGTCTTTGGGATCATTGTCATGCTGAAAAATGAAGCCGTTGCTAGTCAGGTGCTACACAGTGAATCAAAATCTGATGGTACTTTTCTGCCTTCATAATGTCATACATTTTGGTGAGATCTCCAACCCCAAACCTTCACCATGTGATGCTCACTGTTGTATCTCCCTCCTGACCTCCTCTGTACACACTGAGATGATTTTAACAAAAACTTTCAGATTTGGATTCATCACTCCGTTTTCCCCAGATTTCCAGAAAAGACTAAACAAAATGAACCAAACATTGAAATATGATGATTTAGGCAAAAATAAAACATGTTAAAAAATCATTATTTTAAGAGGATGACAATAAGTGTTCTTTGCTCTTCGAAGATGAGCTACACAATATTCATATTCCTGGATGTTTAGTACCCTTTGGCTGCATTTATGTGAAATGAAGAGTAAACATCTATTTATAGTAACATCAGTTCTGGCCTGCAGCCTTATTGATTCACCTGAGCACGACCTAACATGTTGGTCAGGGATGACTCATGGCCATAAATAGTACAGACTGTGACTCATCGTTGAGCAATATTAAAGCCATACCTACTGCTCAGCAATACTGCTCAAATCTAAACAATGTGTTTGCCCAATGATTATAGTGGTGTCATACATAATGTATTGATATCAAAAGATCATGTAGTAATATTCCCGTACACACACGAGTATAGTTTGATGTGAATACCTTGTAAGGATGCATCATATCCGGCTTATTCGATTATCTAAATAGAGGCCTTATGTGCAAGAGTGCAGTATGCACTTTCTCTGTATTGTTTACCATGAACATTTTTGTGTCTGTTCTAGGACGTGGTTACCAAAGGCGCCTTGTTTTTAATGTAGATCTACACTTCTGACAATAATTTCACATTAAAGTAAACTTTGTAATATTACGAGCTGGCATGGGGAGAGTTGAGATAAGCTGCAAACACAACACTGTCATATTATCACCCCATGAAACAGAACTTGTTTACTTGTTATATAGCTGCCACTGTACATTAGAATTCATTTGAAGTTGTGTTTTTTGGCCTCCAGGTGAATATAAATCACATACTCCGCCTTTGAAATCTGCTTTTGGTTTTCTCTAACTCATGAGAAAAATATATTTGCGGGCGCTGATATGCTTTGCTTTGTTCATTAGCTAATCCCTTTCTTTGTCTGTCCTGGGTTTTAACAGTTGGTGTACGGTGGGTATTTAGAGCCTTGTTTAGTCAAACGAGCTGCCTGCTGCTGCCACCGAAGATATGATGAAAGTGGTTTGACTCAAACAAAAGCATAAACAGTGAAGCCAAAATAATGAGATTAAAGTCACTGTAAGACTTCATATCTATGTGGTCAGGTGATTATTTGCCGTTGGTTCATCATTACAGGTCACTTCTTTGGTGCAGAGTTTGATCGGAAAAAATAATAATCAGCACCTCTAAATCTAAAAATGTTTACTGCTTCTAATGAAGTCGTTAATTCTGTTACAGCTCTGACTCCTAGATGGGACACTGAAATGAACATCAGAATTCGCTTGCCTGAGCTCTGCCTCATTCGCTTCTGTGTCAGAGATCAGACCGGCATTCTCAGCAGCGACTTTGTGGGCCAGTACACCCTGCCCTTCAACAGCCTGAAGAAAGGTGAGCCACAAGGAAGAAAGAGCAGCAGGGGTTGGGGGGTAGGGCAGTGCAATGAAGAGCTAAATTACATCAGGTGACATTGTGTTCCATCATTGTATTTCCCCTAAACTCACAGTGTCAGCATTACTGAAAGTTTATCCACAATGTGGTTGACTTCTCACAGAAGTGATCCTGCATAGCTATACGTGCTGTACATTTCCTTTCACACCTCCAGGCTACAGGTGGGTGCCTCTGCAATCCAAAGACGGATTCAACCTGGATCCAGCCTCCCTATTCGTCTATATCTGTTATTCCTAAACAACAGGTCTCCATATCAGACTCGCTCACATGGCGACACAGACTCACACACACGTTGCCAGCAGATAGAGGAGCGCGGCTGATGCAGGAGCAGCAGCAGCAGCAGCAACAATAAAAATATATAAATAAATCAAAAAGAACCATTCCCTAAGATATAAATACTTTTATTGTCAGAAAATAGAAGTGCATGTATTTAGCCGCTGCCTGCACTGTGTGCTGCTGAAGAAAAGACCAGAAGGCTCCAGTGGGTGTGTTCCCTCCCTGCACCTCTAAAGTAACAGACGTTCTTGGAGTTTTGATGTGAGAGGATTAGATTGATCTTTTATTTTTAAGTGTGATCTTAACGTGATTGCAGCTTGTATATCCATGAGAATTGTTTTGTTCTTTGAGGGGGTTTTTGGAAGGAGGGAGGGGTATTTTCATTAATGATCAGCTCCAAAACAACACATCAGGCCTGAAACCGATGTGTGGTACCAGGATGAATTGAATAAATTAGCATCTAACAGTCCTACTTCCCTGTGAGATACAAAGGCTAATATAAATAAGATTCAGAGAGGTATACATAATTTAACCAGATCCAGCTCAGGAAAGCCTATTTCTATCCTCGTTCACCGCTAAATCACTATGAATGAGGCAGAGAAAAGCACGGGTCAGCAGGCCTGTGAAGTGAAGGACGGCATTAAGATAACACGAGGACTGGACTGAGCCTCGAACGTGTGCGTGTCTTATTTCTCTGTGTCATGCGATTGTCTGCCTTTGCGTGCTGGTGCATGCATGTCTACGCTGTGCTCAAATGCTGCTGAGGGTTAAGGCAAAGGCTGGCGAGGCGGGGTGCAGGGGTGGGGGGTGTTAACTCGGTCCCACGGGCCAAAAGGCAGAGTTGTCATCCTGCTCACACACGCTCCCTCACCCTCGAGCCTCCAGTTCCACTGGTCAAGGACGTGCAGTTGACGCAGCCTGAGGGGACAAACACACCCAGGTAACAAACCGACCACTCCGAACAGCGCTGCATCACCTCCTCTTTAATCTGTCACATCAACAGCCTCGGCAGCAGCACAAGTTTTCTACTGTAGGTCTGCTTCGACTCTCGGTAAAAACAAAGTCAAGTACAAATGAAAGTGCAACAGTGATTAAAAAAAATAAGCTCGTTTCCTTCATCCATCACCAAGGTAGTTTTAGAAAAACTAACAAAAGCCTTCATTTGATAAACATTTAGAAGTAATGAAACCCTAAATGATGTCTCACACGACAGTCTGCCGTGTCCTTCAGTCCGTTTTTGTAACTTTATCCAAACGCTGTCATCTGCTGCCGGTGTTTTTAGCAGCTGGAATGAGATTAAGTTTCATCTGATAAATAGATATAACCAGCACGCACTGTTTGGTATACAGTGCATTCTTCCTCTTCTCAGGCGTCACCCCCTCCAAAACCCTCCAACAGATTCGCTCGCTCAATGTGGTTGCACCCCCTGCTGGCCGTAAGCCTGCAGTGCAGCTCTCTGAGCTCAGATGGCGCAGTTTCCGAGAGGGAACCAGATCTCCTGGTTGAGCAACTTGTCGTCCAGTTTAATGTTCGTTGCAGCCACAAAAGCCTTCCTGCTCTTCACCGTCACTTCCAGCACCATCCCGTACAGCATTGTGACCGACGTGTACTCCAGCTGTGAATATGTGAATGTGACATACTTTAGTTTCCTACATTCACAAGTGTCTTTTTAATATTTCTGCAAAACTTTTTGTCTGAACATTATGCATTATGATTCTAAATAAGATGTTGTTAAAGGTTATTATGTGGGAATCTACTGGTTAGTAGCCAAAGATCATACAGGGTGCAGCAGCACGGACAGAGCTCACATTATGGTGAAATATGACCCAAAATATGAGTAAATTTATGTACAAGCCATACATGTGACATCTAATGCATACATGTCAAAATCCAAATCAAACTGTGATTTTGGCTGTACTGCACAATTTATTATTTTTGTTTTCTAACTACTTTAGTTTGGAAGTTATGTTGCCCATGTGAAAGATACACAGAGTATTAAGCATTGGCTGATTATTGAAGCATACATATTACTAAAGTAATCCAGCTGAATACCAAATGAAGTTGTGACTGTTCCAAATCATGGATAGAGAAGAGGAAGGATGGTCGTACCAGTTCATTGAAGGTGGGGTTGACATTATTGCGGACAACCTTCGTCTTCTTCTTGGAGCACTGCCGGGGGTCTGGTCTCAGGTGTGTGACCACGTAGGCATCGGGGTTAGTGCCATTTGGGTGCTTCTGTTGAGAGGATAATTCACAGCCTGCTGATTAGCATATACCACAACGTACACTCACTGGACACGCAATCACATGGCAGCAACTCAGTGCATTTAGGCATGAAGACATGGTCAAGGCAGCTGCCTGAAGTTCAAATTGAGCATCAGAATGAGGCAGAAAAGTGATTTAAGTGACATGTGGCATGGTTATCAGTGGCAGATGGGCTTTTCCACCACGACCATCACAAGAGCTTACACAGGATGGCCCAAAAAATGGCCTCCACAGTCACCAGATATCAATCCAGCAGAGCACCTTTGTAAAGTGGAATGGGAGATTCACATCATGGAAGTGCAGCTGATAAATCTGCAGCAATTGTGTGATCAATATGTCAATATGAGTCGCAATTTCTAAGGAATGGTTCCTAATGAAGTGTCCGGTGAAAACACTCCCTTATGTACATGTGTGCTTCCCTAGTGTTAAATGCTGCAACACAGTAATAAGAATAAATGAAACTCACGATGTTCTTCAGGTGTTTTATCAAGACAGAGAGCTTGGAGTTGGAGTAAGTGAGGTACAGCTGGATCTGAGGCCGGCCTTCTACGATAAATGATCACAGTGCAGTTAGATCGCAGCAAAGGAGTTCTCATAAATAAACTAAGATGCCACACAATCAGCAGTCAACAACATTTAAATGTTTTTATTATTTTTTTTACCTGCATTTTTTGGTCCTTGGTTTTGTCCTGCATTGGGACCATCCAGAAACAAGCTACAGACAAATTCATTCTGCAGGTGACAGATGGAGACAGAGTTCAAGCTCTGATGAAGGAAAAACAAAATCACGAAGAAAGACTAAACCAGGAGAGGAAGAGAAACTTACTCCCTTGCATGGTCCTTCAAAGAGCTCTTTGAGATATTTATTCAGCAGAGACATCCTCCTGCCCGGGGTGAACGACATCTGGAACCAGCTTGGAAACCTTTAATGGAGTCGGAGCGAAGTCATGCATCAAATTATGTAATTACTATGAGAACAGGCCATGCAGTGAAATATAATATACGTGAGAAGGATGAATGTTAATTTATTCCCTCACTGGGGTAGCGTTGATTCAATAAAGCATTTCTGCAGCTCCTTGTGGATTTGTTCAAACTGTCCAAATGTTTTCTCACTGGTCAGAAACCCGTCATCAATGGTTATTCTTAGATCATAGAACTGCAAATCAAACAAAACCAGTCGTTACATCAGGTAGCGACTACAGCAACAGGGCTTCAGCTTCCATGCAGGTTGACAGTAATTACTACTATTGTTTTAGTGGCTGAAAGCACTGCGTGCATGGAATCACCTTTATTCCCACTGAATCCGTCATCCTTGCTATTAATTCTGCTTCAGGCTTGAATATGACTAAAAGAACTGTGCTCATGTTTGGAAAGACAAGTCGCTGCCTTCTGCCTGCACGCGCCTGACACGCGCCTCCGGATCAAAGAGAAGTAAACGCTAACAAACACTCCTCACCCGACTGTCGGGTAAGACTTTCTAAGCGCAGCACTGCTTTCTGACAGGCTGTAAGTGACAGCAAACGCACACTGTCAGCGCAGTACTGAGGGCTATTCCTCTCAGACCAAAACTGTGTGAGTTTGCTGTCAGTTCCAGGTGTTTTATCAGCTTCCCCGGCTATTAGGACCTAACGCAAAGCTCTGCGGCGCATCATGTAAAATCTCTTTTACAACGTGATGTTTTGTTATAAAAGTGCAGGAAGCAGCCTTACCACATCTTTTCCTTTGGCAGAATATCCCATAATGACTGCTTCCTGGATGTTGGTGGAGGGAGCGGGGGCGCTCTCCCGGGGCAGTGTGTCCTTTTTCTTTGGTTGAACCATGTTGTGTGCCAGGAAGTTAATCTTGACTGCAACACAGTCCATGCTCTCCTTGATCTTCCTACATCAGGTGTAACACAAACAGCAGAAATGAGGTGCACGTTCTTTTTTTCTGTGTGGGGAGATTTGTATAGTTAGGAATATACTGATGTGCCACACATCTAATTACTTTGTGAAGAAGGAGGTGGCCTCCAGGTCGGTGTCATGAGGTCTGAGGTTGTTCTGGACGTACTGCAAGTCATTGTAGTCCTTCAGTTCCGGCATCCCAGCATGTAGCATCTGGGGATTTATGGATGAAAATGTGTCTCACTGGATTCTTTCTGATACAGCTTAAAAAGGAACTGCAGTGTTATATAGTCTTACCAGCTCCAACAAGCTGAGTATGAGTGCAGAACGCTGTCTGATTATGTTGTAAGCTTCACAGCAGAGCTCCACAAAGCGATGCAAGCGTTGAGGCTTCATCCCTCCACCAGTGATGAAGTGCTGCATCTCAGACGTAAAGATGAAGGGAGATCGGTCCCTGTTTATCGGGAAAAGCTTCTCGTTGAATCATATTCTCGTCTTTGACTTCATTGCATCTTACTAATCAAACAGTAGCACCACTCTTTACTGTTTCAAAATGCTGCTTCCCTAGATTTTTTTAACTGACTTGCCTTTTCATGTTTCCAAACATCTGCGAATTGCCCATTATCTTGCCAAAGTCAATGTGGAACATGTGTCCACTCTCTTTGAGCATGATGTTGTCGTTGTGGCGGTCGCAGATGCCCAGAATGAAGGTAGCCACGCACCACCCTGCGCACGAGTGGATGAAGTTCATCACAGCCTGCGTGTAAACACAAGCAAAGTGTTACACAACAGAAATAGTGTATCGTGAAGATAAGGCTCTTCAGGTGGTCCTCACCTTTTCATAGGCTTCCTTCGTTCTGTTAAACGTGTGGAACCATTTCTCCAGAGTGTCCTCTCGAAAGCTTCCACCCAGACCCCACTCCTTATGAATCTTTCCCAGGGTCACGGCCTCTGGTACCACTTCCACCAGACCTGACAAGCATAAAATAACAAGCTTTGGAAAAACGTGAATTCACAGACTGTTGATGAGCATTCAAAAGCACTACGACATCAAACTGACCCTGTTCTTGGCCTGTAGACAGACACCTGTAGGTGATCATTTGCAGGTCGAGCCCCTCCTGCAGCCACACTCTGTCCATCATACGGACAATCTGAAGGACCAGCATGTCCTGGCGTAGGTCATCTCCTGTCTGAGCAACAGATTTACCTGAGATTTCCAAGCTCGCTTACGTTCAGAACTATGTAATAGCTGCTTTATAACCGATTTGACATTCGCCGGAAGCAAACGAGCAAAAACACAGTGTGGATCAATCGAGTAGCATATGATTATTGACCTTGCAGATAACGCTGTAGTTCTTGGCCAGAGGGTCAGTGCAGATAAATGAGATCCCCAGAGGAGCAGCAAATGAGCTGTAGACCTTACAGGCCTGGAAGTAACATATCAAAGAGTAAACATTTGAAATAACAGCAGTGAGTGTTAATCAGAAAAAATTAGGAATAAAGGATGTGCAGGTGTAACGTGCTGCATAACATTCTTACATCCACGTTCACGCCAATCACACGGACTGCGGGATCTAGCGGTACACAACAGCTGACCCCATCTTTGAAGAACTCTTCAATTCTCCACTTAACTTTTTTCAAAACACCCTGCAGACAAAAGCACAAAGCGGAGGGAAAAAACAAACAAAAACTAAATGCATCACTTGGACATTATCAGGCATAATGGTGGACGAGCCAGCGAGTGCATACGTGCACGGGAATGGGAGAGCTAATTACGAACCTTACGTCGAGTCTTGTCGGCAGTGCGGACGGCCGAGGCCACCTGCACGAGCACATTTATCAGACGGGTTTCAAGCTGCAGCTCCTCCCTCAGCGCTCGGCCGCAGCAGTGCAGCAGCGCAGAATGAACTTTACTGAACCAGCTCTGGTAGTGCTGGTCATTGCGGGCATCCTCCAGCAGCCTGATGGCGTATTCGAGCAGGAGTTATAAAACTTTGCATACATGACATTGTCTCTTGCTGCAGCTAGTGAGTCAAACATGTAACTGTGAAGAATGTGAAGGCCAGCCAAGAATCCCTTTGTTGAATATGAAAACAGAAGCAGTTTTCTACAGTTCACCTCTGTGCCATTTTTAGCGTGCACAAAAAGTATTATTCCTTACATATTTCTGCTTTCCTCTGATTGAACAGCAGCTGCATCTTCATAGCATTTGCAGGTTTTTGTGTCTCTAAGTAGAAAAAGCCATCATGCAGTGGGTGGTGCACGTTGAAATTTAAATATGGTGAGAGAAGTGTGAGCTGGAAATCGATGTTTTCAGTGCCCTCTGAAGCTGAGTTTGAAGTTCAGATTTAATCCAAATGTCTCCTCAGATATTTCAGGACTTTACGGTGGAACTAACTAGTATCTGTGTGCACAACTCAGTGAATACTGGGGAAACAAAAAGAAAGCTCCTGATTTAGGCCTTCACTGGTGTCAGTTTCAATGCCAGACTCACCAGAAGAGCTGCTGAGCGATGCGTATGCTCTTAAGGGATCTCTCCAAGAGCAGCATCACCAGGGGTCCATCCAATTTCCACTCATGCTTCAGTGCCTGCGGGACAGGAAGCCTCGTAAACAACACTCAAACGACCAAGGAGTGTACAAAGTGTGCCACCAGTCACCATGTTTAAAATCGGATTCATTAAACCAGCTCAGCATCAGCTTTTTCTTGTGCCAAAAGCAAGAAGACGTCTAACTCGAAAGGTTAAAACGTGTGTCTTTGCTCACCTGGACCAGCTGCGGCAAATACACCTCCAGGTCCCCATCGGGTATCTGCTCAAAATAGTGAACTGCTGTCTGCCGTACAGTCTGATCATGGAAACTGGAAGAGATAACAAGGTAAAGAGAACGCTGAGTCACAGTTTGGCTCACAGGTTACTGGAACAAGTACCACAAAGTGAGATCAATAAGATTAGGTCTTGCTTGGTTTTAACTAAGGTTTTCTGCTTTCCAGCCGTGCAGCTGTTAGAGAGTTAAACGAAGTGACTTTTGATGATAAATAGATAAAAAACATTATTCCTGTATGTAAACACATGTACCTGTCGCTGAGCAGGAAAAGGGCTTCCTCAGGTAGATAGATTGCCCAGTTCTCCAGCACCGTGTAGATTTCTGTCAGGTTCTCAGGCAGCCACTGTGGAGCTCCGCCCAGCAGCAGGTGGAGGAAAGTACTCTGTTTGTCGCTGCTGTGACGTTTAGTCCACAGGAACGCTTTCTCGTTCGGCGTGAGACTGGTGAAGGAAAGACAGTTTTAGGAATGTGTTACTTGAGACCCAACAAACAATCCTGAAGAGTTATTTAAGGTTATTTCTGGCAAATGACACATGAAATGAGTCACTGTACTTACAAGCAGAGACAGTGCTTCTTAGAAACCTCCAGCATTTTCTTCTGCACTTCCTCACAAGGCTGTGAAAACAGTATTGACCCAGGGAGTGCAATGGGCCTCGTGTACTGCCACTCGGTCTGATCTTGAAACTGAAGCTGGGGGGAAAGGTAGGAAGATGAAGAATTGAAGAATGTGGTGTTGTTTGTCTTTTGGTCAGCAGAGGGCAGAACTGTGCAGTATTGCTGACCTGGATTATCACATTTGTAGCTTGTCTGTGGCTGTCAAACAGAGCAGGCGATGGAGGGAAAGACAGCTCAGCCCAAGTGGACATACTGAGCAAGATGGTGCCTGTTACAAGAGTCCTACACACAGAGAGTACACACTGAGAGCAACGTGATTGTGACAAACATGCAATGCAAAACTGCATTTCATACAGTGACACATTTTCATCTGTTGTTTGGAGTCTTTTACCATAACATATGGTAACAAACACAGAGACACCACTGGATCTAGTTCATTCCACAGTGTCATACATTCACCAGTCACTTTATTAGGTACACTGGTTCAACTGCTCATATGTAATCAACCAATCACATGGCAGCAAGTCTACGCATTTAGGCATGTAGACATGATCAAGATGACCTGCCAAAGTTCAAACCGAGCATCAGAAGGGGGGAGAAAGGTGATTTAAGAGACTTTGACAAGCTGGTCTACTTCAGAAAACCGCTGATCTAGGATCTGCTGAGACTTTCCCACATAAGCATCCGTAGGGTTTGCAGAGGATGATCTCAAAAAGTAATGTGCGATGCCACAAAGTTAAATAATCTCAAACTGGTTTCTTAACCATGACAATGAATTCATTGCAGTGATGAAACCTTCTACAGTCACCAGAGCTCTTCCACAGAGTTCAGGAAGCTCTGAAAGCAAAAGGGGGTCCAATCTGGGACCTAGCAAGGTGTAGCTAATAAAATGTACACATGAATTTTAAACCTGTTTCTGTATTATGGCGTAAGCTTTGATGAGCACTTACCTATCACTGTAAAGAGGTAGTACAGCCCACGATAAAAGCTCAGGGCTTTTGCCTTTCTTGGAGCCCTTGAGGCGAAACGTGAGCATAGTCTCATATGGAAGCTGATTTATTGAAACAGGGAAAGCTATCCTAAAAATGAAGAACATACAGGTTAATGCAACTGCTTTTTCCCTGTAGGTCATATTCATTTTCATGTGTTGTTGGTTTTTTTTTTTTGCAATTATTTTGCAACATTGTACTTTGGAATACAGATCTGCATTAAAGTTTACGCCCACGTTTTTTAAAACAAGTAAAGAGGACGTCGGATGTGACAAGCGAAATCTTACATGCGGCTGCACTGGATCGTGTTTCCTTGCGACAACGCAGTGCTGATATTTTCACAAAACATCGTCTCAGAGAGCTTCTGTCCTACGTATGTCAGTTCACAGGAAATAGAGAAGGACTCATACCTAAAACAATTGAAATAAAGCAGAGAAAAATCCAGTAACTTTCTGGGTTGTGATTAAAAATGATGTTTGGGCAAACAGTATTGTTGTTGCATGTACAAATGCATATAAAATACAGTAAATACACACATACATGTTCACCCAGATGGGGTGCAGTTTGTAGAGAGAAGCGACTCTGAATTGGAGGATGTCGCGGTTCTGCTCGACATCATAGATTTGCGAGTTGCTGGTTGCCTGCTGGCTTCTGAAGTCTGACTGGAAGTTATCAAAAAATATCTGCAGCAGTTTTTGCAGCGCCTGATGGAGCATGAGCATGGCTGCAGTGCAGAAAATACAGTAAGCATCAGTTCACACAATCCAAATGCTTATATATATGTGTGTTTCTTTGGGGTCCTCGGCTTCATATCCAGTCATATCATTTTCTTGCCTGTCATTTAAAAGCTAATCGCTCTCCGTTTCCTGCTCTCTGCTAGTTTATCTTTTCATCATTTGCACCAACCTCCTCCCCACTGGATGCCTCTTCCCATCTGCTATATCATCTCCAGCATCTCAATCTGTCCCATTTTCTGCCTTCTCTGCTTTGTAGCTTGTCCAGTCCAGTCACCAACGCTTTTATTAGTCAAACTATATCAATAAATAATGTGTCTCACTTTCAAAAAGACGCCCCAAATAATCAAAAAATTTCAGGGTTTCCACACACGAACACACAAAGATGCCGGTGCAGATACTCACCATTTCCACACTCTGTAATCTCCTCATAACTCTGCAAAAAAAAAAAAATGGGGGAAGAAAAAGGAATTATCTGCATATTCTCCAAGGCTCTCTATAAAAATTGTAGATTTGATTCATCATATTAACAAGGGAGAGTGCTCAGAAATAAATGTGCTAGCACAATGATTATACCGACATGTCTATTAAAACACAGTTTCATGTTTCCTACTGTACCAGAGGCCTTTGGTTGATTCTGTTGAGGTTGCCGATGGCATCCTCCAGCTCTTGACACGTGACATCGCACAGGAGGCTGCTGATTCTGCGAACATGGCTCACAATAACACTGATATTCGCCCCAGACTGCAGAGCATGACAAGATAAAAGTCAAGTGAGGAGAATTATCAGAAGGGGCGACGCGGGACATTTGGCTGAGGAGGACGTGTCGAGGTGAAACTCACACATAGCAGTTCCTTACTGACCTTACTGCTGACGAGCTCTTTGGCCTCTCTCTTGTAGCTGTTGAGCAAACTCTGAAGACTCAACCTGTCACAAAACAGAGTGATGACAAAGTGGCTGTAAAAACAGCTCTCTTTGAGCGTTCTGCAAACAGACACCACCAGTGAGTGGCATTCCTCAAAGCTGATGGCATGCAGCGCTGCTGGTTGTCTTACTTGCTGGTGTTGAAGACGCAGACAGGAGCCTGGAACTGGAACACCTGGCATGCAGTCCTGTCATCCACAGCCTTAAGGCAGCATAGATTTTAAATGCAGATTATCGTGGGTATGGTGCAGCTTACATGTGAATCTTTTTCATAAATAACATTGAATGCACAGTTTATATAACGCATGTAAGCTAATGAAAGAACAGCAAAAAAGGTATATTTAGTCTTTTATGCTTTTATATTTAAGGGCTCGCTTTAATTCTGCCTACTTCTTCCTGCTAAATATCGCCAGTCATGACATCATGTTTACACAGAGCAAAGTCAAGAGCTCAGGGTGGAGTTTTTACAGCTGCCATAGAGCCCGCATGATAACAAACTTGGACCCACACAGGTGTGCAATAATTCCAGAAAGACGACAAAGCCAAATGATCTTTGCTGTAAGAGGAAACAGAAGAGGAATCTGAGCTGACTCACAACTCTCGCCAGTCCCCGTCTGATGTCGTTGATGTGCACCAGCCGCACGGGGACTTCCAGGTTGAGCTTGCAGTAGATCTGAACTGTCTCGTGCATTCCCAGCAGTTCTTCACTAAAGGCAGAGATGAAAGCGCGCACGGGGCGCATCACGCCAAATTTAACAATACAGGCCGCGAACCTCCACAATAAAAACAGGCATGAACTTACTTCTTGAAATACTCCTCAGAGTTACACAGTTTTAAAACGTAGTGCTCGGACTGGTCGGGAGGGCGGTCCAGCAGCTGGGTGATGGTCTCAATCAGACTCTTCACTGTCCTGTTCACTGCATAAAAGATCAGACTTCAGAGACCACACAACCTGAAGGCACTTAAGAAACAGTGCAATGAATCAAAAGGTGACCATGTGTATTTACTAGCTACAAACCATCCTGTTAGCTGCTGTTTTTCCTGTGGGTTGCAAGATAGAGGTGACAGCTGCTTACTTCACTGCTGAAGGGGGGGCTACTACTACCTAACAGAAGGCAATGCATTGGGTACTGTATATACAAATGTTACCTTGGGTGGGAATGGGGATCTGGGTGTTCTCATACAACACGCTGATAGTCACCTCCACCTGCTGCAGCAGGGCATGGTGGATGTCTAATATTCGACCCCATACCACACCAGGGTTGTGCGCAGCATCTAAGTGGTTGTATTTTGACATCAAGCTGCCGGAGACAGTGAAGAAAAAAACACGCTCAAAGTGTGAAAATGAAAGCACGAACGCACAAAATCAACAGGAGCCACAGAGGAGCCACTCAGCAACAACAAGCTGTACTGTGTGCAGCACTTGTAGGCTGGCGACTGATTTTATTGGACTGATTTCCGCCAAAATAAAAGAGAATATTTTAAAGAAATGCATTTTATATTTGTTTCATTTACGTGCATGCAAGTTGTTTTAACGCTCACTGTCATACCTGGAGGTTGCAGCAGAAAAAGAAGCCACTATCTTGGTGCTGCCCTCCAGGGCATCTATTAGTGTGATGGCCCATGGATCCTGATTAGAAAAACAATACAAACTACACACTAATCTGCTCATTAAGTACCTTTGTGTCTCCACTGAGTAAAGTACTAGAGATACTTACTTGATTAAATACTTCAGTACTGGAGCGATTCAGTTTTTGAGGAGGCTTACTGTGTTGACAGGGAAGATTTTTAGCCTCGAGTCCTGTCCTGGGAGGAAGAGGAGGGGGTGGAATGCCCTGTCTTCCTGGCAAACATTCACTAGGAAGCCTATATGCAAATCTGGGTGGATTGAGAGGTCTTTGTGGCGCTGGGAGAGGCTCATCTGCGCTCTGCCGGTTGACATTTCCAGGACCTCCATCCCCAAGATCCCAGACCTCATCACTGGACAGAGGCTGGGGTAAAGTCGTGGGTTCTGGGCTCTCATACAAATTGGATTCATCAGTGTGAGGTAGGTCATCGATGCTCTCGTAAAGGTGTATTGCTCCTATATCATCTCTCAAAGGCTTGGGGAGGTCATTCTCGTCCTCATCTTCTCCGTAGAGCATTCCTGGTGGGATTTCCATTACATTTTACGAACGCAAACAAGTCTTCCTGGATGTCTGTGTTTCACACTCTGCGCGTCCTCTATTCACTGCATGGCAAAATAAAAAATAAATAAATAAATAAAACAATTGTGGTGGTATTACAAAACCAGTGGAGATACTGGATCAATCACAACAGGGAATGTAATTGCTGAAGGTAGGGCAAGTTTTATGACCAGAGTCTAACTGAAATTGAAAGCTTAGGCTGGTGTAATTATTAACAAGTTTTCAAATCTTAACAGGAAATGCAACAGATCACACCAACCAGTCTGTGACAATGCCTTATTATAATTCATTAGCACCATGAATAATACATTATGCCTTAAGATCTACTTTTATGCTGTGTTTAAGCTGGACAGCAGGAACTTTTCAAACTGAACTCCAGCCTGGTGCTCTTTCACATCATGTAGTATCTTACATTTATGTCTCAGAATGAAACGTTTAAGATTAGCTGTGAATAACAAGGTTTGCAAAACAATGAGCATGTTTAGGTGAGCTTACCATGAAAGCTGCCCGGCGCGCTATCCTGTGTCAAGGTGAATTCTTGAATGAAGCCATGCCCAGCCAGTTAGACCTGTGTAGGGTTTGCTCGCTCCTCCCACCCGTTCCTCCTCCGCGCCCTCTCCCACGGCACGCAATTTCCCCCTGCTGGATAATACTGTGTATTACACGTGTGTGCGCTGTGCTTGTGGAGACATACTAGTCCCACAGTTTGAATCTTAGATTAGAATTGGAAAAAAAAGAAGCAGTCTTGATATTTTGACTGTGTGTTTGAGTAGGATGGACACTAGTTTCAGCAAATATGGATTTCATCTAGTTTGGTGTGTGTGCGCGCGCGCGCGCATGTTTACTGCACATTGTATGAGGTAATCAATAAAAAAATATGCAACAGCATCACTTCTTACTTCTCACGAGCACGACAGACTGTATGTCCAGTTCAGCCACCGCTCTGCAGCAGAGAATCCACTCCTCGTGGAGGAATGCTATTGAGCAAGTTCAGGTATGCGATCATTGTGTTTGTGCGTGTCACGATGACTTGAAAGGAGCGAGAAGCATGCATGTTCATTAAGTCCCCCTGTAGTACTTTGGTAAGTTTACTCTTTTTAATAATTAGCTTCCATTTCAGCGCATTTGAAACACCTTAAAACTTACTGCACATACAGATTGTTGGAATCAGCCGTGTCACGGTAACCTCTGTTTTTGTGCTTTCGGTGTGTGAATGACAGCAAAGGTGCGACACTGAACGCGTCACGCAGGTGCACCGCACACACGGCTGCTGTGAAAGGGGAAATGGAGCAGAAAGAAATGCATCCAAATCACACAACTCTCCCCATTTCAACACCAACCAGCAAACCTGAACTTCGTGGTTATTATTCACTCATCCCTGTTGCTCTGCTCGTACTGATTGGGTGTGCAGTGGCCGTGGTAAGAACGCTCATCTACTTCTGCGCAGCTGACTTTTGCAAACAGATTGAATGTCTAAGCTTGTGCTTCTGTTCTGTCTCTTTAGGTTGTTTATATCAGGAGGAAATCACGGTAAGTTAGTTCCTGAAGTTGAAGAGTCAGTTTCTCCTTCTATGTTCTGGTTTCTCTGTTTCTTTTCTTTTTCCCTCCAGGTTAGATAATTTGCGGCACAGGCTGATTCCTCTGTACACCTACGACCCAGCAGAGGAACGGGAAGACTGGGGTGGCGCTGGCAGGGAGGACGAGGATGAGGAGATGAATGTAAACACACTTCTAGTAGAGTTAGAGGAGCTGGTAGACTTAAAGGGGACTTTATATGCTCTTGTTAATTTTCTGTTATATACAGTATACCAGCACTAAAAAGTCAGAGGTCAGCATATGTGCAAACTATGAGCACAACAGCTCCCAGCATCTGCTGTTTAGAACCTTCTGTTTACATGGAGCAGCCAATCAGAAGAAAGCCGAGGCTGTCCTTTTACTATAGCTAGCTATATCATTATTTATTTACTTGGGACAATGACAGTTTCACCTCACGTAGAATTTCATTGTCTTCACAGGAACCTTTGTACAAGGAGACACAGCTCACCCTTTTCTCTGGCTACGGAACATGAACAGAAACATCCAGAGGGAAATTATTTAGGAAAATAAAGATTCATTTTCTGCATCGTATTACTTGGATTAAAACTCTTTTTCTTTTTGAAGCAATGCAATAATTTAGAGGACAAGGCGAATCTTATTTTGTGCACTAAATCCAGTTTCAAATGTGTGTGTGTGTGTTCTTTTATTTATGCATGCAATGGCATTAAAGACACCTGTTTGTGATTAGTAATCAGAAGGTGCAGTTTGAAGGTTCTTTAAGTGGGCACTTATTCACATTTGGTGGGATTTTACATGCAGGAAGATGGGACCACAAGGAAAGAGCAGGTGAAGAATTAAAAATCATAAATGCCTTTAACTGAGGGGGGGAAAAAAATCCATTACTTATTTAACTCTCCGTGTGAATTTTACATTGATCTGGACATCCATCTGTATAGTCCATGCAGCTTCCTGACCTCCATCCTGTTGGTCGCAGCTGCGGTCCTCCCAGCGCTCCCTCTGAACAGCCTGCTGTGCTACTACTGTCCTCTGCAGCAAAAAGGCAAGCCCTGCCCTCAAACCACCAGCCAGTGTCTGCCTGACCAGCGCTGCGCCGTCTCCACAGGCCACTACGGCTCCTTCCACATCCTGTCTTCTCAAGGCTGTGTGAACAGTGGACTCTGTGGCACCCACAGAACTGTCTCTTATCAGGGAGTCAACTACAATGTCAGCTACACTTGCTGCTGTAAAGACCAATGTAACATCCCACCAAAGTCTGACAGCACCCTGAAGAAGCTGCTGGACATGATTGCATCAAAATATGATCATGTCAGCAACACTACCGCTCCGAAGGAAGAGCCCTGGAATTCATGTCCTAGTAGCGTATCATAGGAGTACCTGTGTTGTTGAAGATTGGAGAGAGTCCCGTTAGCCACTGGTACTCAAAGCTCCAAAAGGTGACTGACATTCAGTCAAATGTTTGAATCTTAGACATTACCTTTTAAACATGTTTGTATAATTGGTGGGGGTGGACTTGTCAACCATCTTCCTGGTATAAATGCTAAGCTTATTTAAGTGTGTGTTGAATATGGAAAATAAAAGCAGTTGCATGATTAAGGTCCTACTTGGTGTAGCTACTTTGTTTGAAGTTAACAAGCAGGTGTGCTCAGAGGTGTGGCCTATTTAGGACAGCGATGAGATCGGAGTTCAGCGGGAGGAGCTCTGAAAAGCTTTGACTGGATTTAAAATCTCTGAAATGACAAGGTGAGCCTGTGCTACGCTCCACAATAAGATTGTTTGACCACATATTAGTCACTGAGTGTATGAACCCTGCTGCACTGCTCCTCTGACAGAGCTCACATATTTACCAAAGGTTTGCCATCTTGGATTAGAGATAAGTCTGTTTGGCTTCTGGGAAAACTGATGTTGCTGCTGAGGTTTTCAAATGGTTTTTGGTACTTCAAGCAGCAACATGAATGGCATCCATTTTTTTTTTCCTTTTCCTCCTGATTCAGTGCAGAGGGGCACTGGAGCTTATCTTGGCTGTCACAGTGGGTACACCGTGGACCGGTCACAGAGAGACCGACAAGCATTCACGCTCGCATTCACACAGTTGTGGCCAATTTAGTCACCCATTAACCTAACAAGTCTTTGGGCTGTGTGAGGAAGCTGGGAGTACCTGGAGAGACCCCACACACCACCATGCTGCCCCACACCAGTTTTGAGACAAGTGGCATTTAAAGGTGTTCAGTTCTACAGCTGATATTTACCAAACGAGTATAGATTGATAAATGGCTTTGCAAGCCAGGGGAAAATGTATTAATTATTTTAGTTTTGGAGGCATGGGGGAATTTCCCCTTAACTTGCAATGTGAGAATGCAAAAAGTAAATCACTGCATTACTGTGTGTTTTATTTAAACTTTATCTAATTATTACTATTTAAAAAAAAATTTTTTTTTTGCAGCCTGATCATGTTGAAGGCCCTGCAAACTGCTGCTTTGTGGCTTTGCCTTCTCCTTCCTTCGGTGTCCTGTGACAACCTGCTTTGCTACTACAGCCCCATCCTGGAGACGGAGAAGACGTCTGAGCTCGTTGTGACAGAGTGCCCCCCCAATAAGGTGTGCTTTAAGTCGCACGGCCAGTACGGCAACCACAGTGTCCTGTCAGCCAGGGGCTGCATGGCAAAAAAGGACTGCAGCCAGCAGCAAAAAATCCACTTCAAGGGGACAACCTACACCGTGAGCTACAGCTGCTGTGATCAGCCGTACTGTAACTCATGCCTGAACATTGCAGCGGAACCCCTCTATATCACCTTAACACTTGCAGCTGTAGGTGTGATGGGTGGAGGTTTTTGACCACAAAGGGCAAAGTCAAAGGGCAGGTGCTCATGGAGGTGTTGTATGCCCAGAGGCCTTGCTGCAGCCTCAGCCTGGAGTAAGGCTGAAGGTCTGCACAGATATGTGGTGAGCACACAGTTTGAAGACACTGAGGTGTGCACCAAGGTGAAGGCAGAGACAATTTTATTGAAAACATCTTAGTAAATTTAGCTTCATCTTCAGGATATACCCTACTGCATGTCCAGTGTCACCTGAGGCAGGTTTCAGGCCCTCTGCAGTCCTGCTTTGATCAGTGCTTATGACCTGATTTTATAAACCGGTGTCTGTTTTTTAAAGTTCTCCAAATAAATATTTGAATTTCTATTTTTGTATTTCCCTTTTGAATCTTTTCACATTCTTTCATATACCAGGTCGCACACACTGGGTAAGCCTGATTATGTTCTATATTCTATATTTTTCTTATGAAAAACTGATTCCTGATATCTCCAGCTTCCAGTGTGGGTCCTTCCTTTATGCCACAGAGCTCTGTATTAAGTGCACACTTGTGAGCCGCATCATCACATGTTCCTTTATCAGTACTGTCATGGTGGGGTGCAATTAAAATCTTTAAAGGATCTGATGGACCTGGGACTGAGCGCTACTATCAGGGAAAGGAAATTAGTCTTAAGAGAAACTAATTTATCTGGGAGATTTATTGACATTAGGAAAAAAGTAAATAAATGTCAGGGTTATCTTGTAGGAATGAAAGAGAGCAGCTGAAGGAATGTGTACAGTATGAGGTTTGGACAGTTCTTTATTTCCCTTTTATAAGGCTGCTGGGTCTCCCCATAGTGGATATACATATATATACAGGAGATTGCTATACTGAAGTTACACTGAGGGCAGAGGGTCCATATTACACAGACTTCAAAAAACAACACTAATAGAGCCTCACCTCCAGGTATCAGAAATCAGCAGAGAGAGGAGGGGGGGGGGGGCAAACAAAAAGGAAAGGGGGAGGGA
>VOQJ01046721.1:7042-20667 GCA_015052665.1 Apistogramma diplotaenia | reverse complement strand
GCCAATCATGTGAGGGGTTGCAAAAAAAAAAAATGGGTGGAAGGCACGTAAGGGCAGGGCAACGTCGAGACGAGCCCCTCAGACAAGACAAGCAGCAGCTGGCAAACTGCATCAATCTGTAATCAATTAACCAACTGGTAGATGGGATTATATGCCTAACTGCACAGCTAACCAGTCCATCCCAAAATGACCAGACAGCATCAGCGTGTGTGCATGACCCACTACCAGGGACGGGCATTATGCTCCGGCTCTGACAGCGATTAATCATTCATAACCTGCCTCTGCAGCCAAGCTCTGAGTCTGTCAGCACACAGCGACAGGAGCTCCGTGTCCTTCCTGACAAAGAATGACGACAGAAAAAACCCAGCAGAGGTAGAAGAAATGATGCCGTTCTTGTAAAATGATGAGCTAAAAGTGCTGCATTATAAATAAAGGTTCTGCATTCAAGGTTTGAATCAAAAATGTGATCAAAATTTCCCCTTTTTAAGGATGTAATCTTATTATGTACATTATTGCATACATGACTAATTATGTACCCGTGGATTATCGGTTATTATGGAGTCCATTTGAATCCCGTTGCATATTTGAGAAGTTTAATATTTTATTTCTTAATTTTCAGTTACACTTCACTCTTAAAGTAGTTAACTAAATGTACAATGTAGCATTAAAATATGTAAGTAATGTACCTATAAAATTGTAATGTGCAGTAAAAATAAATAAAGAAAAGCCCAACCAAGAGACCACACTGGCCCTCTGAAGTCAAATGGCCTTCGTGGTGCTTGGGCAGAACGGTCTGAGTGGAACCTGCTGAATTACAGAACTCGGCGCCGGCAGATGGGAAGGACAGACAGACAAATTATTCTGTCGGTCTCATTTTCTCGGTCGACTAAACAGATCAATTATTTATATTAATGCATCCCGTACACCGTCATTCATTAACAGCCAAAACAAAGATAAAAAAAGCCTCAAAAGTTAAAGTCTGCATGTCTACACACAAACTGCTCCCCAGTAACTTCAGCTGGCGCAGTCGGTCTTTACACCATCTTGGTCCATATTGTTTGAAAGCCATAATCCCTCTGATGTGCTGTTAAAATCCCTCAGGTTACAGGCCTCACTTACACTTGTGCTGCCTCGGGCTAATCGCAGATTATGGCTCTCATCACGCAGAGGGCAATTACATCTGAAGTGAAAGGCTGTCTCCTGATGGCTTACGTAACATAATAAAACCTAACTGGTTCACGGCCAAGATTCCATATTTAATTTATACATGAATCAGATATGTTGCAGAGACTCAGTTCTGATAGTTAAATGCAACAATGCATCATGCATCTTTTAATAGAAATGTTAGACTGATGAAACTTTCTTTGACAGCACTCGAAGCTGAATCATAAACTGGATTTGCATAAAATAATTTTTTTCCATTTAAACAACATTTGTTCAAGCTTAACTAGAGGTTCATCCATTTATAGTTAATTACTGTTTTACACAAGAGCTTCTACAAAACTGTGAAATGCTTACAATCTCAGCCTCTATAGGTTTGTTTGCATCATCAGCTGTGCTGAGTGGAGCTACCAGATGGTAGACTTTTTGGTGTTTGTGACACATGGCTCTGAGTGAAGCCATGGCCAGATCGCCCAGCCCAAGATAATTGGAATTTCATTAAGGTTTTGTTTGTGTGTGCGCTGAGGATGTGTGTTATGTGTGCGTGTGCTGAGAGTGGGTGTGGGTGTTTATGAGTCTGCATGGGTGTGTTTCTCTATGAGCAATATTGAGGGTGGGGGTGGGGTAGGGGCTCCACCTGCTGCCACCTGTTCATCTGCTTTGTCTTATAAAAGCTCCCTCGATGTCTCCGGGATCACAGACACCTTGGACTCCTCAGACTGACCACTCTCTGGAGTTACAAACACTTGAGCCCCAGCACAAAGGGCCCTCAGCTTGGGAAACACAAAATCAAGGCTCTGAGGATCATCAAACCTGAAAGCAGGAGCCTCTCTGTAAACACTGAGCTGTTTGATTCTTCACCCTGAAGCCATGAAGTCCCGTCGGCCCAGCTGCACTGACTCTGGATCCGAGTCCTCAGAGCCGGACTCCAAAAGCCCAGAGAAGTATGAGACTGCCACGAGGCGCCGGATGGCTGCCAACGCCAGAGAGAGGAAGAGGATGCAGGGTTTGAACACAGCCTTTGATCGCTTACGCAAGGTGGTCCCACAGTGGGGCCAGGACAAGAAACTGTCCAAGTATGAGACCCTGCAGATGGCCCTCAGCTACATCGTGGCTCTCAACCGGATCCTGACAGACACCAGGAGGCACACTGCTCCTCACAGGCAGTGGCTCGACCTGCAGTTTGACTGCGTGCAGCCTGAAAACTATTCCTGCCTCATGAGGTACGACTCTGCTACCGGACAGGAGTACATCCACTCATCGCTCTCCTATCAGTTTGACGGCCATGAGGTGCATGCATAAGCCGCTGCCATCGAGTAGATAATCAGTCATGTTGTTGGATGTGAATGACAATGTGGATATTTTCCTCCAGTCTAGGAGCCAGTAAATACATTTGTATTGCATTATTTTTTATTTTGCGCGTTTATGACAATCAGAGAGGCTTCTGTTTCAGTTTGAAGCCTTTCATTTGTTTTTGCTAAGAAACCCAGCAATGTTGAGCAAGTTTTTTGTTCAAAGTATAGCAATGAAAGACCTGTAGTGTAATTACAGATTATTAGATTGTACTGAGGATCCAGGCAATGGTGTATTTCTTTTATCAGTTGTTTTAATGTGGCCCTAAAAAGCTGTGCAATGTTCAATGGATTATGCAAAAATCACTGTGGTCTTTGATGCATAGCTGATGTCCAGATGTAACTATTTTCTCAATGTGTAAATGCATGTTTGTAGATTTGAAAAATGAATTTATTTTTTATTTTTCATTTCTTTTAATTATATTTTTTTCATCCAAAATAAAATAATTTTGTACAAAAACCCCATAAGTCTTGTTTTTATTGGTACAGTCATGAGCTGTTGATGATGGTTTATGTTTACTCATTTCACAATGCTATTGCTACTTTGTTACATGTACAAAAATACATATAATCTCTCTTTGTGTGAGGGGTTATGTCACACAGGGAACAAATAATTTACAGCGTGGTTTGTTTTGCACATGTCAAAGCTCCCTGTAGGAGTGACGCCTCACTCTGCAGCCTTGGTGCTAAATCATCCCTTTGTTTTAAGTTCCTGTGCTTGGAGATAAGACACTTTTACGTCACAGGGTGGAAAAATAATCGTAACTTTTCTAACAGTTTCTATTTTGGGATGAATTCGAGTCATTTATCCAGTTGACTTAATATTTTTTTTATTTACATTGATTCAGTTCTGTTACAGGACAGTTTAATGTAAGCAGACATAATGATCGGCACCTGTTAGCACCACACAGCCACCCACTTAAATGGCCATCATCATCATCATCATCATCATTATCATCAACCACTGAAAAGTGATTATTACAGATATGAATACGTTTGGATGGTGGCACAAGCCTCAGCAGATTAAGGAAGCCTGCGTGCCAGATCCTACCACAGCTTCGGCAGGGGAGCAGAAATTAAACTCTATTGTGTGGCAGTGGCTGTGTGTAATTGCTCTGTTCAGAGCCGATGAGGCGTGAACGCCCATAGCTGACCCCCAACTCTATCCGCATTAAGGAAAAGGCATCTACAGCAGTGCTTTAACTGTAATGTCCAAACAGTGATGCATTAAACTCATCTTGCTGCTCCTTTGTGGAGCAGTATTTGGATTTAAGTGCTTAAGACTATAATACACATGTGGCTGGTGCTGCAAGAGGCTGGTCATAAGATTGGTAGGTGAAGCAAATAAATGGAAGAGCCAAACATGTATTAAGGTAACTATTCAGTCTGTAAGTGAAACTCCAATTACACTCATTAATTCAGCCACAAGTGGTGAACATTTGGTAACAGAGAAGATACGTGACATGTAATTAATTGATTTCTTTAGCAGAAATAGGCTTTTGGATGAGTTGTTAATCAATAGTGACAACAATGTGCTCAGCATGGAAGTAAATGAACTGCTGAATTATTCAGCCTTGCTGCATGGCCGCATGTTTTTGTCTTTAAGAAGACTAGCAAATTAAAACAGGATAGTGTGGAGACTCCTACAAGAGAATGGAGTTTATTAAAGTACGTTGAGCTCTTCACTACCATTTCAAAGGATGTGAGTGAGGGCGAAGCTCCTCTTATTTTATTTTCTAATATATTTCAAATGGAAAACCTAACAAGATTAAACGTGATTGTCCAGTACTGACCACTAAGACCATCTACCATGCTATTACCGCAATGTAATTCAAAAGGTCTCAATCTCAACAGTGGACCAGCAGCTCCTCCCTCAGCAACGCTGATGTCATCCACCTTTCCAGCAGGTGTTCAAAAGCTGCAGACACTGCCGGGCTTCACTTTCCTCTACAATCGAAGCACCAGAAGTCCCATAAAGAGAAACACAGGCGTCCTGCAGCATGAACAACCGGGCCGAGAGCCACCTGACTGGACACATGGAGACTGAGCTGGGCAGAGTGGGTAACGGAGGCTGGGTGAACCAGGGCTACAGTAGCTCCCCTCCTCCCCTGCCCCAGCATGTCGGCACCATCTACAACCCCAAAACCCACTTCCAGGGCTCCATGGATAACCCGTACAAACTGGATACCCCGGTACCGCTCCCAGAGGATCCACCAAGTATGAAGAAGAAGAAACGAAGAGGCTGCTGCTCTTTCATCAGAGGCAAGAACACTTTTTCTCTACTTCATGATAGAATTACCAGAATAATGAGTGTAAATATAACCCATCATAGCCTGGTATACCTCTGCTGGATAGATCTTTACCAACAATGAAAAAAAAAACATTTCATCTGTCACACAATTACATATTGATGACTTGAACTTATATTTTCTGCAGCGCTGTGGGGGACAACACTGACTGAAGAGACCTCCACCAACAAGGAGCTGTATATCCGCACCACGATGCGGGAGCTGCTGGTCTATATCTTCTTCCTGGTGGACTTATGTCTCTGTGAGTACTTTTAAAAATAACATCCAGAATTTCTGTCACTGATTTCAAATGTTTTGACTGAATGTACCGTCGCAGAATTGCTGTCAAAGAGGATTTCAAGTAATTGCTTCTTCCCCTTCTCGCCTCCTCTTATGATATAATAAATGTTTTATAATGCCCTTCAAGAAATCACATTATGTCTACTTTAGTATATTTGAAACAATGTTTTCATGCAGTATTTGCATTCGTGATTACTTTGGATTGCTCGCTGTTTGACAGGCTGTTAGGGCACTTTAGACTGTTTATTTACCATCACGAGTATCCCCTTTGCTTTAATGACTTGCACAAAATGCTCCCTTTTTTTTTTTTCCAGGAGTCATTGTCCATGTCGAGCTACGAGTGAATGGGACATGCCTTTAAGCGATAAGAGCTTTTAGCCTCATCCTTTGTCTGTTTTCGATTTACAATGTTTGAAGAGGCTATTTGCGTCAAGACAGCATGCTCTCTCGTCACACAAATTACAGCCTCTAATCTGGATCTGTTTGATAGCTGCAGTGATGTGTAAAAAAAAAAGAAAAAAAGCCAAACAAGTCTTTAATGCAGCTTTGCGTGTCTGCATCTGCGTCTTATCTCAGAAAACTGAATAGAGCAACATTTAAAGCTGAGCCTGACCAAAGCTAGATAGGAAACAATGACCGGTCATTAACAATCTGATGACGTTGTCTTTCAGTGACATATGGTATGACAAGCTCGAGCGCCTACTATTACTCTACAGCCATGACGAACCTGTTTGTGAATACAGCCGGAGCAACCGGGGTTGCGTTTCAGTCCATTGGCTGCATGAGTGACTTCTGGGCTGTAAGTTTTTGTCCATGTTTACCACAATGAAACAAAACTCATAAAGAAACATAAAGAAAGGTGGAAATCAAACACTTTCTTTACACGAACAGTTCGCCCAGGGCCCACTGCTGGACGGCCTCTACTGGACACAATGGTACAATGGAGCGTCCCTGGGAAACAAGTCTTTCATCTACTATGAGAACATGCTGCTCGGTGTCCCCAGGATCAGGCAGGTCAGGGTCAAGAACAACTCCTGCACGATCTCCAGCGACTTCCGAAATGAGATCGAAGGATGCTTCGATGTCTACAGTGTCGGGAAGGAGGACGACCAAAGCTTCGGCCTCTTCAATGGCACTGCGTAATCCACTCACTGTTTCATCACTATGTGCAAGAACAAAAATATGCAGCAAAAATATGGGTTCTAAGTATTTTTGTTTTTCTCATGCAGATGGACCCATCACACAGAGAAAGAGCTGAAGGGCTCCTCTTACTGGGGCTTGCTGACCACCTACAGTGGAGCAGGATACTATGAAGACCTGAGTCTGAACAGAAATAACAGCACCGACATGCTGATGGAACTATACGACAACCAGTGGCTGGACAGAGGAACCAGAGCAGTCTTCATCGACTTCTCCACATACAACGCCAACATCAACTTGTTCTGTGTCATCACGTAAGGACTGCCGCAACTTTACCAACCTGTTGTTACCGTCCAGTAGTGGACCAAAGTTGTACCTGCTTTTTCAGGTTGGTGGTTGAATTCCCAGCGACTGGCGGAGCAGTTACTTCCTACCAGGTCCGAACAGTCAAACTGATTCGCTACGTAGGCAACTGGGATTACTTCATCCTCGGCTGTGAATGTCTCTTCTGCGTATTCATCTTGTACTACATCGTGGAGGAGATTCTTGAGCTGAGGATACACAAGTTCTCCTATTTCTTTAGCATCTGGAACATACTAGATATTGTTGTCATATTGGTAAGAAAATCTATTTAAAATATGCTATTTTCTCACATTTTTTCTGGCCTTCAAAAAAAATGAACAATCTTCTTTACAGCTTGCCATCGTTTCCATCATATTTAATGTATTTCGGACTGTCAAAGTGGGCAACTTGCTTGGGAAACTGCTGCAAGATCCTGATATCTATGCAGATTTTGGATTTCTGGCCTTCTGGCAAACCCAGTACAACAACATGAACGCAGTGAACCTGTTCTTCGCGTGGATCAAGGTAAGAACCGACATCTTTCACGCAAATGACTTGGCCACAAAGGATTCTGCTCCGGTGTCATCCCAAAGAAAATGTGCTTTCTTCTTGTGCTCGTAGATTTTCAAGTACATCAGTTTCAGCAAGACCATGAATCAGCTGTCCTCCACGCTGGGCCGGTGTGCTAAAGACATCTTCGGCTTCGCCATCATGTTCTTCATTGTGTTCTTTGCCTTTGCTCAACTTGGATATTTGCTTTTTGGAACGCAGGTTCAATCGTTCAGCACCTTTGTAACGTGCATGTAAGTGTTGCTGAAAGCAGCAGCAGCATGAAGTAATTCACTGCAGTGAGCATCAGTTAATTAGTTCTTTATAATTTTCCCCCTGCAGCTTCACACAGTTCAGAATTATTCTTGGAGACTTTGATTTTGATGCCATCAACAATGCTAACAGAGTCCTTGGGCCAATCTACTTTGTCACTTATGTGTTCTTTGTTTTCTTTGTTCTGCTGGTAAGTCACACTGCTGCTGATAATAAAAGCATAAATCTGAGCAGCCACATCATCTCCTCATACATTTTCCCCTCAGAACATGTTCCTGGCCATCATAAATGATACGTATACAGAGGTTAAGGGGGAGCTCTCATCCCAGAAAGATGATCTACACCTTACTGACCTCATCAAACAGGTGAAGGCAGATGAAATGTAAATGGGTGTAAAACTAAACACATTCATGGGTAATGTTTCATCAGACTTTTTCTTGTAATTCAGAGCTACATGAAGACATTTCTGAAGCTGAAGCTTAAAAAGGAGAAAATATCAGATGTTCAGAAGGCTCTGCAGTCCGGATCGGGAGAAATTGAATTTGAGAAATTCAGGGAAACTCTTAAAGAGTAAGTGACTGAATGCTGAAAAGAAACTTGCAATTATTTTCCTCTTGAATGTACCTCTCACCACTGTGATGATTTTGAAGCATGGGACACAGCGATTCAGAAATATCTGCAGCCTTCTCCAAGTTCGACCGTGACGGGAATAAAGTTCTAGATGAAGATGAGCAGAGGAAGATGAAAACTGAGCTGGAGGAAAAGAAGGTTTGTGTCATTTAAAAGATAAACGTTTCTCCTTTAGATGAACAATTCACCAAATAAATGTTTCTGATGCTTTTGCATTGTTGTCAGGCTGCTCTCAGCGCTGAAATCACCAATCTTGGTAAGAACTATCAGAACGAGCTGCACGAGAAGGCTCCTGTCACATCCAGTGAGCACAAGAGCCAGTCTGCTGAACCCTCTGTGGACAGGCACCGTTTTATGAGGTGAGAACAACTTTAAACTTAAGCTATGAATGCGTCAACTTGAATTCTCCCAATCAAAGTAATAAATTTCACCGAATCACTTTTCTCTCACCATGAAAGTCTGTCCGAAAAAGTTCAACACCTTGAACGCACCGTGGCAGACATTTCATTCAGGATTGAGCTGATTATGACGAAAATGGGATTACAGGAGAAAGCTAAAGATGCTGGAAAAGCAGGGAAACAATGTGAGTAAGCCTCACTTCTGAACAGCTGGATTACATCGCAGACATCTTTAAACACCAGTAATATTTTGTAAAGCATCAAGAAAACTAGAGTAGACTTTCCTGGTTTCAGTCTCACAAAGAGAATCATTCATTTTAAATTACCCTGTACAGAAGGACGGTGTCCATGACTGGGGTCAGCAGGGACAGAGCAACAGAGGCCGAGATGTCATCCGGAAGCCCGGCGGAACATAACTCCACAAGCGACTGTTGTATTTAATCTCTGAGAAACACAATCAGTTACTTTCTAATATACACGCTAAATACACTACTGGCAATAAGACATAGCAATATTTAAAAAAAACATAAATTTTATGCAAATATGTGAATTGTATAAATGAATGTCTATATTCAGTGTTGTAGGTCAGACCTGAATGCAAACCTGTGCATTTGTGTTGTGTAGAAGTTGTGCAATGTAATCCAATACAGGGGCCATACAGGGGCGATGCATGTACCAACCAACTGCTTTGTTTTCTTCCTTTGATGACTCTTTGTGTTCTCTTGCATTTGCTCAAAACTGACAGACCCGTTTCAGTTTGTACAGTTTGGTGAAATCCTTCAATAGTTTTTCAACACACTGCCAAGCTCTCATGTTCTGATAATCATAATCACATTTGGAGATGCACTGGCTGAATCCAGACCCACAGTGCTTAACAAATATATCAGACCACCACCCAGTGTGAGGTTTATGCCACAGCTGCCCTAAATTAATTGGTAATTACCAAAATCACTTTGTGTTTCAGTGATGGTCTTCAGCTCTTTAATTGACCTAATATTTTTAATGCTGAAATGTAATTATTGTTGTCCATCAATTTTTAAACTTACTGTTTTACCAAAAAGCAGAAAAAAATATTTTCAGATGCCAAATTAGCTGAACAGGATAATTGGTTTCACCAGTTGAAGATTAAGTGTTTATTTTTGGTTTCACTGAGGTCGAGCAGTGTTGGCTCCAATCTGGGAATTTGAATTCAGTCATTTTCAGTTTTAAACAAGTTTTTGACAGATTTCTAAAAAATTTGTGTTTTCTTGTTTCTATGACGGGTGATCTAATACACTGTAAGTACCATAACATTAATAAGACACATTAAAAAAATTAATTGGCTAATGCCCATTACTGTTAAAAACAAATATCCATTATTTTAAAAATTGTAAAATGAAAAACTTGCCAACACTAAAAAAGGGCAACAAGATTTTCGAGCAAATGTATGGAACACATGTGCTGTCTAGTATATTAAATAACTTGCAGTTTACTCATTATTAAATGTCATTTACTGTGTCTGGTAGGCAGTGAGTGCATGCTTTCCTGCAGCAGCTTTCATTGGTGTTCAATAAACGTACCGAACATTCAAAGGTTCAAAGGTTTCTTTATTTGAAGTGACTTTGCTGAGTTTTTCCCTTAAATGGAAAATTGATTTCATCCTTTATCATTATATAAACATCACTTCTGCTGATCAATTTGTGTGTATTATGGTCATAAAAGCAAATCATCATTACATTCAATAGTTTAAGCAACAAATATATTACATGTCATTAGCGTGCAGTTCAAGTTGATACATCACCTGCCTCCTGCTACATCCTGAAAATGGCACAAAAACTTAAAATGAGGAAAATCAAAAGGAAAATAATTTAGATTTTAAAATGGAGCTTCTTTAAATAACAAACTCTGAATTTACCAACAAATCAATTAAGGCTCATTCACAAACTATATTGCTTAAATTTAATGATTAGATTAACTTTGTAACATTCTACCTACAGTATGTACATCATTTTATGTTTTGAGGATTCGTGATCAAGGTTTCTATTTACACTCTAGACAAACACCCTGTTTAATTCAGTGAAAACCCCAGTGCCACTTAACAAAAACAAGCTCATTATCAGGTAAGGGCAGCAAACAGGGACTGTAATATTCTGTACAAATGGCACACACACACAAATAAAATCCAAATGGCAGGATGTTTGTAAGAAATCCTTGTGTCTCATTTCTCAGCGAGGTTTGTAATTTACTCGAGACATGTGTCAATACTCTTTAAACCAAAAGTTCTGAGTGTATAAGGGGAAGGGCAAGTGTCTGCCACCCTCACAAACCAGTGATCGTGCACTTTCAGATTAAAAGGAAAATACCCAGGGAACCTAAAACGTGTTTTCCTTTGTGCTGGTGGGTAACTAAAGCATATAACATCTGAATTACAAAATTCATTCTACAACTTTATGTAGAAAATTCAAAGCCACTGCAAGGAAGTGGTTTTGAATTATGAGGCTAACACAGAGGAACAGTGGAGACAAAAAAAAAAAGTTTTAAATTCAGCATTCCTCTGGGAAACCAGCTCCGGAATCACAGCAGAGTTTGCTTCCTTTACAAAGTTTGGGGGTTTAAGCAGGTTTTACAATTTTTTCAATCTCGACTACAGTACGATGTAAACTCAAGTCCACTGCAGTCAACAAATTGGAATAATATTTTTAAAAAAAACATGAAAATTCAAATAATTTTTTGCTTTTAGAACTGTGTAGGTGAAATTTTACTACACAGTCCCATCTCCCACCCAAAGCTCCTTTAAAGCCACAGTTGTTTATACAAAGAGCATCTTCACACATGGAAAACTAAACTACCATTCCAGGGCCTCTATTCACAAAGCGTTTTTGACTTAAAATATTAAAACAGGACTGAATGTCTGGATGTTTTATTCCCTGAAGGTCCAGAACATCAAGTGGGTCATATTTGTGGCTCAGCGCAGCGCAGCACGAATGCTCGGTGCTGCCTGCTCCATCAGTACAGGACTATTACTCCTCTGTTTTAAAAACAACAAGTATGACCAGTAAAGAAACTTCCAAATATCAATAAACACATTACCATACTCTAATTCAATATTAATGAGGTTTCTGGGGATTTTAATCCTCATGAGCTGCTGGATTAAAACAGTGGCTTTTAATAAGAGTGAGCTTAATTAATTTCCTCAAACTAAGCACGTGTTGTGTACATTTTCTGAGGCCCTTTTCTGTCCTGAAGTGTGAAATGTAACAAATTAGATTTAAGAACTGCATTGATGTTTTGATGGGTTACGAGGAAAGGCATCACAAGTTCTGTCTCTCTGCCAACACCTCTGTCCCGCAGGCCTGAACGTTCATACGCTCACCTACAGTCAGTCAGCTCGACTTTACTCCACAAGACCAAGAGCACTTTCTTTTAAACTCAATTATGAATAATAATCAAACAAACCTTTTTAAAAACGTTCCGAGTTTAATGAACTAGCATTAAAATTATACACTCCACACCAAAAGTGAATACACGCCTGTACAATATTACCTAATTTTCAAATGATTCAAAACTGTATCACATCTCAGAAACAGCATTATTGCATGAGTTGAAAGGGTATTTCCTCTGATGGAAACAAAAAGAAAATACTTTATAAACATATTTATTATATGGGAAATCTACACTATTCATTGTTAACATTATATAAGAGCAAATACCATACTGCTGTACTCAGAAGTAGCACAATTACTGTGGGACGGTACAGTTCTGACCATCTGACATTTACGTAATATTGCACAGGGGTGTGCTCCCTTCTGTTGTATACTGTAATTGTGTAGGAGCAACTATTAGCGACAAAGGCTTTGTGAATATGGCCCCGCCCTTCTTTTACCACAGCAGCTGTCCAAACGCAAGAGTGCTGCGCTGCCTTGGTATTACACTGAAGTTAGGGCCTCCTCACTGTGTTTGGTAGCCAGCCATGCCGAAGTTGGCCAGGCTGGACATGACCGTTCCAGGTGGGGCTCCAGCCTGGGCTGAGGGAGATCCAAAGCCTCCCATCCAGGCTGCTGACTGGGACTGCCTGAAAGGATGACAGTTATCTAGTTAGTGTGACTGTGGTCACAAACATCAAGAGTGTTGTAAAATAAATCAAAGACTTGAAAAATGCTTTTAGTAACTGCTGTAATACTGAAACAAAATCGTTACATAAAATATTAGAGGGCAAACTCACTCTACTCCAAATCCTTGCTGGTTCCATGTCTGGCCATACATGTTGTAAGAGGGCATTTGCCACCCATTGGTCACATACTGCCCATACTGCTGCTGCTGCTGCTGCTGTTGTCTGTTGCTGCTGCTGCTGCTGTGGCTGTGGATTCCCATAGACTTGGTTCCACTGCCCCCACTGACTGTAATCAACCTGAGGAGAGAAACGTGAATAAATATCTAATCTCTTACCTATATCTTCATTTAGGAGGAAAAATAGAACACAAATACTGCAAGACTTAGAAAATAAACATATTTTAACATCACTTGTGTCACATTCGTGCCGTTTTCTCTACCTGCTGTGGACTTTTTGCCATGTCGGGCGATTCTTTGCCCCAGAAGCACTTCACCACGTGTCCTTCAATGACTGTGCCATTTACGGAAACAATGGCATGGGCAGCACTGTCATGGGAGGAAAACCTTCAAAGCAGAACAGCAGACAAATCACAGAAAGACTTTTTAGACCATATTTGACATTGGAGTATAAAAACCCAGTAAAGTTTAGATGTGGTGTAAAATAGAAAAATCATTTGAACCATATACTTAAGGTTAAGATAGGGGCCTGTTTTCATGCTTGTTGCATCGCTTCTTTTAATAACACTACAAGCACATGGAAATTAAAAAGAAAATCTAGAAATACTTTGGAAAAGAGCACAGGGGCAGGCAATAGTGTGGAGATATGTTCCCTTGTTATCCAGAGTTACATGTGCAGGAACCCTTGATAAGCATTACAGCAAAGATCACTCACACTGAACAAGGCATTAATACTGTGAGTCATGCAGTGTGCTTGTGTTGACATCTAGAGGCCAAAGGCTGCAAAACACTCAAGTATTACCTGATGAAAGAATATCCTTTCTCTGGGAAAACTCTGACTTCCATTATCTGACCGAATGGTGAGAAGGTCTGTCGCATTAGGTGTTCTGAATAAACAAATAAAAAAAAAAAGAGAGGGGAAAATG
>VOQJ01046717.1:11413-23065 GCA_015052665.1 Apistogramma diplotaenia | reverse complement strand
CCATGTAGTTTCCGATGACTGTGGCTGAATGGAAAGCTCGCTCTCTCGGGCCAGTTGTTGGGAAACGTGAACGGAAGGATGTCCAAAAGCGCCGGTCCACATGAAACACATCTGTATTGTTCACCCTGACACTAAACCTAAAAAAACATGTGTTGATTACAACAAATGTCAGCAGGGGAATACTAGCTGGCAGGAAACATAACATAGCTAAAGCTAATAGTAGAATAAAGTTAGGTTAGCAATGTTTAAGTCTAGCCTCATGTTGGCTTAGACAAAAAAAGACTGATTCCCAGTCTCTTCAGTCATCAGTGCAGTCCTAATTTCATCAAATGTGATATTACATAATTCACTCTGTTTTAAAAAAGGTAAAGGAAAAAATATCCCAGAGTTCCAAAAGAAGCAGAGGAGCACTCCAATCTTCCCCACCCTAATTCACAACCACAAAAAGATTTCTTAACTAAATGTCTTACTTTTACTTTCAGCCTGCTTGTACTGTACATTATTTTATCCTGTCTGTATGAGAAGGTGGGTACCTGGCAGTAGTAGGCCTGTGGCCTCCATAGACAAGTAGTGTCCTTGATGGGCTGTGGAAGACCATGGAGTGGCCAGCAGTGGCAGGTGGCTTCCCACCTGTGGGCTGAACTGTCTCCCACCGTCCAGATCCATGCAGGCCAAACCGATACAGAGTTGAGGAAAACATATCCTCCTCAGTGCGACCTAGGAAACAAGTTAAGGTTTTATTTGGTTCTCAGTGGCTTAAATATGCCGATTTAAACAAGCACACTGTAAAGTGACAGAACATCATCAAACCCACCTCCAAATACATAGAGATAACTGTCTACTACAGCCGCAGCATGATTAGCCAATTTAGGAGCACCATGTGAAGTGGAAAAGCCGAGCTGTTGCCAGTCATCAAAGAGAGGCCGGTACATCCACACATCATTGGCCAGGGAGCCGTTGGCTAGCTCTCCACCAAAGATAACCATTTTACCCATATACTCTACTGCTGTGTGGGAATGGCGAGCCACCTGACAGCACAGGAGAGCCAAAGGGTGCAGAAAGGAAATAAATAATAGGGAGATATTAAACAATAAATGAGAGCGCGCTTAAATTCCCCATTAAACTACATCAGCAAACAAATGGGGTAAAATTAGGATATTAGAGAATAGATTTCTACAATAACTTGCAATAACTTGATTACTATAAAAACTATAAATGCACACTTGGTAAATAGTTGTGGTCACTTTTTTTAGTTTTCTAAACAGTTATTTGATTATTTATAAAAACAAATAATTAAGCAAATATAGTTGACTTAATCTTTTTACTCTTGTTTTTACCACCAACCAACAGAATGTAATGCCCTGCTACCACCACAAGGTAACAGCAATACACATATATACGCTGTTGGTCAATTAGCATTAAACAAAAATTAATTAAAGAAAAAAATAGGAAAATGCAAGAAAGGCATGTTACAGTTTTGACATCCACAGGTTTGCTAGAATCCACTTGAATATGAGTGACAAGTTTTGTCACCAGTTGTTGCGTGTTGGGCAGATGTCTGTGTGCCTGACAGTTTTCGCTGACTGCATATTCTATCTATTACAATGGACTACGAGCACTAACTACATACGCGATCTATAATGTTGTCCGGAGCTGTCTGTGTCCTTGAAAACTGGTTAAACATGTATGCTATGATGAGATTTGAAACAATTTAATTAACAAAACAAAGCCTACTAAAAACATATATATATAAATGACTTTTAAAAAATATCCCAATGCTTAGGTTGCCATGTGATGACCATTGGCCTGGCAGGCCACTGGGTGGAAATCTTGGAGGGGATTTCTTTGAATCCATTCTCCTGATTAAGGAAACTTTCTTGCTTACATGGCATTTTGAGGATAAGCTTACTATACAGTGCTGACAGGAACTTGGCCACTTGTTTGCATGGACAAATGACAAAGGAAATGCAATAGCAGGAGGAAGGAAAAACAGTGCATGTTTGACTGTATGCTCACTTACAGGGGAATGACCATAAGACCTGCTTTCCCATTGGCTGGATGTGAAATTGTATTTGATCAAGTCACCAAGAGCTCTGTTCAGGTCAAATCCTGCAGGGAAGATAAGCAAAACATTGCAACTAATTAACAGATAACACTACAAGACACTATAGAAGACTGACTCATGTGTGGTGATTCAGCTTTAACAAATACATCATTGCGACTGTTGGTTAATATACAACTCTTAAAGCGGAAGTTATGTTAAGTAATCATCTGTGTTGTAAGCTACAATTCATTAAATCTACCAAAGAATCAAAGTCAAGCAAACTGACACTTGTCTTGCGTGTTAAAAATGTAGCTCTTTTCTCGACACTGAAGCTGTATCATTAAAAGTTAACAGCATGCCACTCTCACCGCCAAACAGGTACATGGCTCTTGTGGAGGAGAGGTACACGCCTGCGGAACCTGTCCTGGGAGGTGTGTAGGGGTTTCCTTCACTCACGAGCCACCACTTTCCTGCCCCACTATCATTATAGAGACCAAGCTGACAGCTCTCACCAAGGAAGTCTGGCTTACACAGACAGCGCTCTCCTTTCTGAAAAATAAATAAGAAAGTGAATGTGAAAAGTTTCATCATATAACTCTGATCAAATCAGATTGAAAAATCAGTTACTGTATGTCTATTTTGTGAGTCCCATTCCTGATTGTACCTTGTCACACTGGCCGTTCACAGAACAAGCTTGGGTGCACAGAGGGGTTGTACAGGAAGGGCCACCCCATCCCTGATGACAGTGGCACTTTGATGTAGAGAAATCACAGCGGCCATGACCACCACAAGCTCCAGGGCACAAAGAGAAGGTGTAGGTTGCATTGAAACCCAGTAGGTTGTAATTAGCATCACTGAAGAGATGAAGCAGCATCTGAAACAAAGATAATTTAAAAGTTAAACACAAATAAATTAAAATTTAATTGCTAATGAAGTTTTAAGAGTTCTGTTGGAGTTTCATCAGTCATTCAGTGTTATTGTCACTGGTTACCTTGCCAGACTTTGCTTCAATGGGTTGGGGCAAGGTGTTGCCACTCAGACTGGCTAGGAGGGGGCTCTGGTAGGAGTCCCCATCATACACAAATAGGTAGTCATAAGTACACTCTGTGTCCATGAAGGTGAAATTCAAGACAATGCGGTGACTGTTGCTGGGAGCTGGAAGGTATGAAAAAATTAGATAAATATGACTTTGATCAATTTCAGAACACAAACAAAATAATCAAAATCCACACATATACCTTTGATAAGCCACTCGCAGTTCCCATTGACAGAGTAGTTTCCTGCTCCATCTGTGACATAGCCAGGTGGTCCCCTCAACACCTGCCTGTGGCCCTTGCAGTCCCCCGCCTGGCACACAGGCAACCTGGCCAGCAGCAGAACCACCAGGATGAAGGAGACAGGGAGGGGGGAGGCCATCACTGGCCCTGCCTGAAGGATGGGAAGGAAAACGTGGGAATCATTTGCTGTTGGCTTCTCAAAAACAAAGCTTAAACATCTGGAGTAAATATGAAGACAAACCTCTTAAAGTTTCGTTTATGGACCACCTGATCAATCATATACAATAACTAAACTTTGCCAGGAGGATAAAAGGGAACATTCCTAACGCATACCTATCTGAGTCATGTTGTTATCTTGTCAGATCCTCGTTGTGCAGCCTTATTTCACTGAAAGGCTCCGATTTAAATCTCTATGAGTCATACGTAAACTACACTGTCATTCATGTTACACAACATAGCAGGCAATGCAATGCTTACTGCATACTGTGAGACTGAGGGGTAGCCGCTGCTAACAACTGATAGCTCTGCGTGCATTTGGAAGGAAACCTGTAAACGTTACGAGCCCAGCAATCACACAACACAAACGTAACGTGAAACGACAAATGTAGTGTTATGTTTGAACAAACACACGACACACTTTAGCTTTTATTAACAGCGTTTCTAACAGTCAACTAGCCAAGAGGTAAACCAACGAGATTCAGCAGCAAGTGTCTCTGCAAGCTATCACAACAAAGCTAACGAAAGGGTAGCTTAGCTAAGGAAGCTAACGGAATACAGTCAACAGCCCGGGGTCGCCAGCTGGTAGATTCAGGATAATACTCACCATTTCCCGTCTCTTGGTTCGCATGGTGGTTTACATCTTCGGTAGCCCTTTTAAGCGTTAGCTACTACACGAGCTAACTAGTGAGGACTGCAAACTGACAGCTTGCTAAATTATCCAGACGACACTAAAGCTTGTGCACTGCAGAGGGGAGGGCTACAACATCTTTCTCTGCTAGCCTGTCCGCTAGCTAGTGGTAGTGGCTCGACCAAATCCAGATGCGCAATCGTAGGTGGCTGCAGAGCCTACCATAATCAGTCATCCTTGAGAGTAATTCTGCATTATGTAATAACAAAATTATGCTTCGAAAATTACGATAGTACGCCACAGGGAACTGCTTGCAGCTATCAGCGACACGTTTTTGAAGCGTCGACGCGGCTCCTGAAGTCCATGATGTGGTCAGAAGCCCGTGTTTTGGTGCTTTTTGGTTGCGAGCAGCAGCCAACAGTGGCTGCAAACACAAAAGACAGCGTCGTGAATAGCCCACCCCACTAGCGCCACCCAACGGAGATAAGTATCACTTACGCCTGGATATTGCATTAGACATGAATGGCAGGTTGTTTATACCGTCTTTTGCTTATTATTTAAGTCGTTATTTCGCAGATAAAGTGAATCTTCCTCTTCTTTCGGCTGCTCCCTTTGGGATCCGCCACAGTGGATCATCTGATTCCACCTTCCCCTATCCCTGTCATCCTCCTCTGTCACAGCCCCTCTGCATGTGCTCCTTCATTACATCCATGAAGCTTCTCTGTGGTCTCTCTTTTCCGCCTGCCGGGCAGCTCCATATTCAGCATCAGCATCTAATATATTCATCAAATCTCCTCTGTATATGTCCAAATCGTCTCAGCCTCGCCTCTCTAACTTTGTCTCCTCTCTGATGTGCTCATTCATCTTGTAAATTTTCCTTTTCACTCTTGCAGATTTCCATCGGTCATAAATCACTGCACTCTCCTCTTCACCTCTTTTCCACACTGTTTCTTGCTTTGGCCACAGGTATTTAAACTAAACCACCACTTACCTCTACTCCTGTCATTCACACAGATGTTTTTACTGTGTTTTATTTCGCTTTTCTCCAGAGCATACCTTCACCTCTATAGGCTCTCATCAAACTGCTCCCTACTCTCACTATAGATCACAATGTTGTGTGTAAACATCATAGTCCACTGAGACTCCTGTCTGATATCATCTGTCGACCTCTCGACCTTTTATTGACGAAGTCTTACAGAGAGGGAAGGTTTAAAGTTTTGAGGTTACACAGGTTCATTATTATGAGGCTGCCCTAAAAGCTCCCTGAAAAGCCTTCAGATGATCCAAAATGCTGCAGCTAGAGTACTGACAAGGAATAGAAAGAGAGCATATTTCTCTCATATTAGCTTGTCTTCATTGGCTCCCTGTTAAATACAGAATTGAATTTAAAATACTTCTTCTCACATACAAAGAACTCATACAGTAGTACTGCATCACCACAAAAGAGCACTTAGCACCTGCTTTACTTTTCAAAAATATCATGTTCAATCATAAAATCATTCAGCTGATTTAAAAAAAGTTTCTTGAAGATTTTTGGTAAAAAATGGCAGATACCAATCAGAGAGTACTTTTCTCAGCATCAGCAAAGTCCCCAATGTCTTAAATTAACTTGGATAAATATGAATTTCTCGCCTCTTTCAGAGGTGTATTGTAAGTTGCCAAGTGGTCTTTAAATATTTGATAGTTAACAGTAAGTTTGTTTTTTCTTCATCTTTCTTCTGACTTGTTATTTGTCTTTAATTGTAATGTTTCTGTTATTCAGGGAAGTTTTAGGTTGTTTGAAACTTTTTTGTTTTATAGATGCCACTCTGTTCAGTGCCAGTGTTAAAACAATTGATCATAAGATCACATAATAAAGGTAAAATATCTGCTGGCATGTCTAGAAAGAGGTCTCTAATCCTTGAAGCCACTTCAGTGGTAAGAGAGGGTCTCCTCACAGTTCTCTCAGTGTTGTGTAGGACTGTTAAACTAAAACCTTTTTCTTCTCTTACAGAACTGTGAGGCCAGTGACTAGCTGAGAAAATTTAATTAGTTAAAAAATATATTTTTCAGCTATTTAGTATTTACACATGAAGTCAAATACAAACCTTGCGCTCTCTCCAGACTAAACTGCTGAGATTGAGACTCCAGGTATCCATGGCAACACCATCTTGAGTAACCCCGCCTACGACCACCATAAAGTCGTGACTGGCTCCAGAACCAGACTCGTGACTCAGCAGAGCAGAGGCGTGATGGTAACGAGGGCTTGGAGTCGATCCTTCTTCCAGAGCTCGTCAACATTTGGGTCCAACGACGCTCCAACACAGAATATCTAAACCAACATACAGAAACAACACTGCACTACATGAGTGTGAAATTACCTAATTAGAGTTATTAAGTTGTGATTGGATGCCTCTGCCAAGACGTGTGTAATAGGTTACATAAACATCACTGATTTATTTTACTTTAAAGTTCTGTTGTTGTCATGCTGCAGTATGCCTACTTTATTAGGTTTTAGGCCATTAAAGGTGAATCTGACAACCAAAAAGTTGCAGCCATGGCTCTGAAAATACTTAAAATTTAATTTCCAAATTTGAATTTGACTAACAGAACATTATTTCATTGTATGTGGCAGTGCAGGGAAAATTTGACAAAAAAAATCTGAATCCAAAACTTTTTCCGATGGGACTGTACTCGGAAAAACGTAATATAGTAAAAATAAAGTCTTCATGGATCTCAGTGTATTGTAAAGGAAGTCTGGTCACAGACTGAACACCGATCAATGGATAAAATACATGTAGCTAACATTGCCACAAATTACCTGCATTTTAAAGGCTAAACAGTGTAACTTTAAGAACATATGGACACTCATCACTTATGTCAAAAATGCAGATATAACAAGTTGAGGGAGAAGTGATTAATTCTTTCCCTGTTCACTGGTGAATAAATGTCCTCCATATTTCTTTGCAAATATTTTTATTTTTGTAAATCAGATTTTGGAAAGAACAGATTTAATTTCACACTTTTTTTATTGATGAAGTCTTGCACAGAATGAAGGTTTAATATGCTGAGCATGAACTTTGTATAGTGCACGATAAACAGTACTGCAATTTAACTACCCAGAAAACCAGCAGTTTTATTTGCACTTTAGTCTAAAACATCCAACCAGCATCATCAGAATCAATTTCAAACACATTTTTAAAGCATAAATATCAGTCACTCTTCAGATTCCTGACAGAAATCAATCAAAACGTATCAAAGCATAACGAGCACTACCGCAACATTTCCTAGAGCACAGAAGCAAGCGATTTTAGTTATTTTCACAACTAAACTTGTTTTTGTTGAGCTCACACACATGAAAAGCTGACTGTAGTTTCCCAAAACACAAAAAAGAGCAAAAATATAAAGTTTTCATCACCTTGTCAAACTAAATCAATGAACAATAAAGCTATCAGTCCAATGACCATTGTTTATTCTGTGTTTTGCCTGTTTGACCACATAAAGAGAACTCAAAATAGAGTTGAGGTCGTGAAAGACAGCTGTACAAAAACAGTGTATAGACAATCACATGAACTGATTAACAGATCAATAAGGCCTAAAATCATCCATCAACACAATGCATAATAAAAAAAAATAACCCACCCATGGGACAGAGAAAGGGGACAGAGCTTGTGTGATATAAATGACCACATTCTTACTGTGGTTGTAAACAGCAACCTGGTTACTGCAATTTCTTGTTTTTGTTGCTGTTTGGTTGTGGATGGCTTCCTGCATTCTTCTGCAATACCACAGACTTAATTATCATATAAATAATATTAACACCACAACATTTTGACTATCATGATTATCACATTCTGTTATGCCCCCTATTTCAGTTTACCTTTGGTCTGTTGCTAGAAAGGTGTAAAAAGATCGGTTCATCTGGTTTCCCTCAGCAAAGGCACAAAAAGCCTCACTTCCTGGTCTCCTGCCATCTGTGCACGTTCAACATCTTTCAGCTCGACTTTTTGGTATGCATGTTTAATTTAGTTTAGGCATTTCACTCTAAATTACATTTCTGGCATTGTTTTTATCATGCATTTCAAACATTAACTGATGTTTCATCTACTCAAGAGATTTTAATCTTTTATTACATGTTCACCTGTTACCCCTCATTAAAGGGTTGTTGAGTTTCTCTTGCTTTCAAAAGTGTTTTCTTATAGATTTTTCAATCCTGCATCTTTATGCCAATAACTTTATCTTGGGTTGTTGACGTGTGTACAGCGATTTTTCCCGGAGCCAGAGTCATAGGTGAGCTATGGAGGCCGGGACCAAAAATAGGAAATATCACGCTGTCAAACTTGTGCGTAAGTGTGACCAGGTGCTTTGATAACCCTCCATCCCAAAATGACACCTCACCCTTGTCCATATTAAGCTTGATTCTAATCTTTTCAGGTCGCTGCTGAAGCTGCAACTCCTCACGCTTAGTTGTCATTACAGTATACACCCCTTTGCTCAGTGCTATGGCCCACACACCGCGATTTGTTGCGACTGTGAACTTCTTTTTACGCGACAGGTACTCTTTGCACACTCCCACAATCCACTTGGGGCTGTCGCCAACGATGACATCCCATTTGTGTTTCCCGGAGGTGTAACCTTCAGCACCTAGGACAAAGATGCAGGGATCAAAGCGGTCTGGGTTATCAGGGACCGTCATTCGCTCTGAGCTTTCCTTCACACTGGTCAGGTTTTCGCTCAAAGACACCCAAGGAGCGGCTGTGTTTGGGTTCAGCACCACTGGATCTGCACACACAGGACGAGACGAGGCACAACTTTTTAACTCTTTTTTTTTTTTTCATGTTTTCACCGGTAAATTTAACCTGCTGGGAGATCCAGTGTTCCTAAATCACATCATATCGTATAGTGCACTCACAATATTTTACATGAGCCTGCATTTTCTTCCATATGTCGAAGCCCAAACCACCAACGTGCTTGCTCACGTTCAAAAGCGATCCATAAGAAAGGCGAGGCTCCGATTCAGTCCATTGGGCTCTGGAGAAAAAATGGAAATGTATAAAGGTAGAGATTTAGATATGGAAAATCTTTGTTAAAAATATACTGAAATCTGCTTGTGGTCAAAGTTGTGAGTGAGTTGTACATTGTTTTTGACTACAGTGACTTACTGTCTTTTTAAATTCTGGAAGTTCTGAAACATAAGACAGAGTGATTGAGATTTGTTTGATGCGAATCATGAAAAACACTTAAAACACGAGAGACAAAACAACATTGTGGTGAGTGATGTTCCTTTACCCGCAGGAGTGGTAGATCCTCGTTGCCCATCTCCTTCTTAATCTTATCAATGAGCTCCTTCAGAGAGACGATGTCCTTTTCCGTGCTTTGAATCAGCTCCTGCACGGCAGCGGTCTTCTCGCTCTCCTCATCGGACAGTGCTTTCAGACGCATAGCTTGTTCTGAGATGAGCACCTGGTGCAGCCTGTCAAACTCTGCTTTGATCTGTTTTTCTGCTTCTCCTGCCTGATACTATATCAAGAGAGAAGAGAGAGTTTACATATACAATGTCTAGTATGAAATCCGACACGTGCAGCCTCTGGTGTTTTACGATGCTGTGTACCATAGACAGACTACAGAAAAATCTTAATGTGCTGCAGTGAAATTAATTCCTACTACCCCGTGTACATGCTCGCCAGTCTGGTGTTTTTCTTTGGAATGTGATCCGTTTCAGGTAAATTCAACATAAAGGGCAAAGTACTTTACAGATCCCTCCGAGGAGCCCCGTTTTAAAAACTGAAGGTGACTGAATGCATTGTACCAGTTCTGCTGTTATTAAAAACCAGGTTAATCATTATACCTGTAATAAGAACACCGTGAGAGACTCGTCAGACACTGTACCTTGATGTATTCCACAGTGTTTTTGAGCTTATTAGACAATTTCTTGTATGTGTCCACTTTCTTTTCAAAAATGTGGACTCTGTCGCTAAGCTCCCTCTGCAAAAGAACATCAACACAAAATGTTTTAGGCCAGTGACAGGGGTTACACTCAGCATACACAGTACATCTAACGTGTAGCAGGATATCAAATAGTAAATGGACTGGTACTTATTTAGTATCTTTCTACTCAATATGAGCATTTAAAGCACTTGCTAACACAAGTCTCATTCTCCCAATCACACGCACACATATTCATACAGCACTTTTAGCTACACCTGTACCTAAACTGGCAATTTGCCGGTGGAAGCGTTTAAGAGATCTAAAACAAACGTGTTTGTCCTGGTGAAAAACTGCCAAACTGGATTGCAAAGTACTTCTTGAGTAAGTATTACCTTACACATGGGCGCTCCATCACTCAGTGTGTAGAGCCTGTGGTTGCTGTGAAGGGAGACGCATTCCACACACACCGGCTCCTCGTCCTTCTCACAGTACAGCTCCAGCGGCTTCAGGTGCAGGTGGCACACTGCCTCGCTGGGCTTAATGGTTTTCGGTCGCTTGTTCGCCTGTTTAAGGAAGGTCTCGCAGGCGCTGCTGAGCGCACGGTTGGCGATGGCCTGGTTTTCCTCAAACTGCTCCCTGCACACGGGACACTTTTGATTGAACTCCCAACTTCTCTGCAGGCACTCCCGACAGAAGCTGTGCGTGCAGGGGAGCAGCACCGGGTCCCGGAAAACGCCCTGACACACAGGGCAGGTCAGCTCCTGCTGGAGCGGTAAAGACTCATCCTCATCCATGCTGTCAGTCATGGTTTCACAGGCCCGCTTCAACTTGGTTTCGCTTTTAAAAACACCGAAAATTGACAAATAAAGGCACACAGACGCGTATTTACCTGCCTCTGTGAGTTACGTCACGACAAGAACCCTTGAAAAAATGTTTTACATTAAAACAAAAAGCCAAAACAACTGCATTTCTGTCACTGCGACGACAAAGTTGGACAACTCTTCCTCCCACCAACTCCTTTTCCGTGTTTCTGCTACAGGAAGCAAACCTGCTCACCGTTTTTGAAGCACTGCCCTCTACTGGCTCTGGAGGCAGTTAACAGCATAAGCAGATCCCAACAAAATAATAAATATGGGACAAAGAGTGTGTTTGTGTGGAACAATGTTGGACAAGTGCTGAGAGGCTTTTAGCATGTGAAGAAATGTATTTCCCTCGAATGTGGCATTCTAAAATCCCTTAATCAACCCACATTAAAGGAAGCTGAAGTTTGTTTTGTTTGTTATGCGATAGTATTTATTTTTTACTTTCATGCTCCATTTTGTCCCAGTGATGGAGACATTTAAAAGAGCTGCTTACATGCATCCATCTGCTGTCACATCTCTTTCAGAGAGACAGGTTTCTTGTGACACTCACAAATAGCTGCCAAAATGGGGAAAACCCTATGTTAATCACCCTTTATCAGTTTCACGCAGTGGAAGCTTTCCATTCTTTACTGTGGGTCTATTTCCTTTTGTTTGTGGGTTTCTTTTTTTTTTTGTAAATCATACTTCAGAGAATTGTGCAGAGCATTTGATTTT
>VOQJ01046714.1:31099-45871 GCA_015052665.1 Apistogramma diplotaenia | reverse complement strand
AGTTTAAAAAAGATGTTTTAAAAGATTAAATGGGGAAGGGGGGGGGGGGGGGCGTTTGTCCTAAACCAGAACCAGAGGCTTCATTACTCATGGAAACTAGCTCGATGGAAACTAGCTGGAGGACAGTGAGGTTTTGCAGTGATAGCCAACAGAAGTCATGTGTTGTTGCAATTGATCTGATGTGACTTCTTGCCATTTGCTTGCAGATCTGTTACTATCAGTCAGGACAGATCGCCATTACCAAGCCTTATGAAGGGAGGATTCAGCCTCCCACTGCTCCTGCCACCACCAGGAATGCCTCCATAATAATGAAAAGCATGCAAGCGTCAGACTCCGGAGTCTACACCTGTGAGGTTCACAACTTCCCCGATGTTGACGGACAGTCTCAGGCAAATATCATTGTGAATGTCCTCGGTGAGTTTAGCCCACTTCAGAAATAGATTTCTACTTAATGTTTTTACATTATAATTAAAATTTTGCACTTTATGTGATCCTATTTGATGTAATACAGATGAGTTTTAAACACACTTAGTTCATGCACTTTAGGCACAGGTAAAAGTAATGGCTGAGTCAGGGCAAGGGACCTGCACACATTCCCACAGCCCTCACACGAGGAACCAAAAAGGTTGTGAAGGTAAACAAAGGGTGTGTGTGAGATTTCATGATCACACCCATTAGAATGCTGCTGCTTCAGCCATTATTGTCCTGCCATAAGTAAGCATGTATGACTCCCTGAAAAGGGCGTGCCAGCGTTTTCATGGGTTTTTCTTTTAATTGTGATGTCAGTAAAAATGTTTCAGTTATCTTTCCTCATCTGAGATTTCTGCATCAATTATTAATGTTGTAACATTAACAAACCTATTAAAGTAGTGGCCCTGAATAGCGTAAATAGGGAATTACATTCATCTCAAATCCTCTCATTCACCGAGTTACCAGGACAACCTTGCAGGCCTCAGTAGTTTCCATGGTTACTTCAGCAGTCTCCTCATTGTCAGTGTTGGAAATTAGAAAAGGACTGTGGCTGCATCCTCGTACCGCATACAGAATCTATATGAGTGTCTGCTGCACGCATGTGCTACCTAAATACTGTACGGGCTTTATAAAAATATTAGCGGGGGCCTTTTCTTCTTCTGCGACGGAATCTATGAATATGTATGACCCCACTCATGCTGATTACGTATCCTGAATCACGATGACTAATGTTTGAATATCTGCAAACAAAGGCTTTGCTAATTTAACAAGCTCAGATCTGGTAACCGTGTTTGATACACGGGCCACGCTGATGTTACTTTATTTACTTTTTTTGAATAAGCAAAAACGCCTCCAACAATCACAACAACAAGGAGAGGCTGACAAGGGCTCTGGCTCATAAATGAAAATGAAAAGGGCACAAGAATTTGCTTTAAGTCCTTCATTTCCCACTGCTTACTTCCTATAGTGTACAAAGTGCATCTAAAGTGTTGGTACAATGTCAACAGCGCACACAGAGGAGTGGAGAAAGGACCCTAATGCTTGAGATCCGCTCTCTGGCTCGTGATTTATTCTTTCAGATTAAAATCAGCCAATGGGGTGGTGGACAGACACTCAGTGGTGCAAGCCAATAATTGATGGCACCTAGAAAGAGGAAACCGACATAAACAGGAAAGAAAAAATACACACAGAGAAACGCACACAGGGCCTCTGACTGGAATATAGCAGTAATCAATACAGCATCTGTTGTAAAGCAGTGGCTGAAAGAGCATCTAGAGGTACTTGACCACTGCTGTTTCATCCCATTTTATACTGCAACAAATTTCAGAAGAGAAAATACTTTTTATTTCACTGCCTTTATTTGACAGATCCAGCAGCTGTTTCTTGTGCTCAATAGCCAGTCTAAAAGAATGATAAAACAACGCAGTGCTCAAAATTAAACCAGAGTTTCCAAAACTATCAAAAACTATCCAAAAGTAACAAAGAAGAGAGACAGAGAGGAAAATGAGTCGATGTGTATGCATGACACTGTCAGACAGAATATGTATTATGAGGATGACATGTTTGAAAACAGTTTTTGTGCTGTGTTGAATTATTTTGCCAAGCCTCCGGGAGCTCCTGCTAAAATGGCTTGAAAAATGTCAGTGATGTCTTGCAGCTGAACGTGTGCTTTGGGAGTTTGCCAAGTAGATTTTTGTAGACTGAAAGAAAAGTCAGCCAATAAACCCTTTCATCCTCCCTGTGGTCCGTCAGAGAAACCATCTGATCCTTACTGCGCCGTACATGGTGATGTTGAGTCAGGTCACCTGGTCACTCTGACCTGCCACAGTGAGCGTGGGAGCCCGACACCAACCTACACCTGGACCAGACTGGATCAGACCAGTACAAGGAGACCAGTACTAGGAAGAAGTGAGCACTGCAGGTTCACAGATACATGTGAACATTAGCACATTTACCTTCTCATGAACCTGCTGTGTTTTTTTTTTCAGCAACCATAACTGGAAGACTGGAAATCAAAAACATATCCCAGTTTGAGTTTGGGGAGTATCAGTGCAATGCCTCAAACGCGATGGGCTTTTCAACGTGCACTGTTGAGCTGAGCCCTGGTTTGTCCTCATATTTGTTTTTGAAAATGGGTTAAACACGTGTGCAGTGTGTGAAACAACCCCTCACAGGTATAAAAACTCTGTTTGTGTAGAAGTGGGAGACGGAGTGATTGCAGGAGCAGTTATCGGAGCGTTGCTCGGGTGCGTGTTGATCATCCTGGTTGCATGGTTCGTTGCTCACACACTGAAGAAACGCAAATACAGCGCTGTTAAAACGGCAGAGGCCAACGAGATGAAGTGAGATTTCAGATTTTTGAGAACATTTTCACTTCACATTACCATTGACAGTTTAAAGGGTGTGATGTCAACTCTCTATTTGTCCACTAGGAGGAGCTCTCCTCAAGTGCAGGAGGCCCCAGACAGCACCCCCAGTGCAAACACAGCTGGCAACCCACACGATGAAGAAGACGACCCACAAGCATAAAAACGCCACTTTACACAGCTACAACAGTGCATGAGCATCACTAATCTGTACATCCGTCTTTGGCACACAGAGACTCAGATGTAGTTAGAATGAAGCTAATCTTCATATATGAATCTGCATTTTCTATCCTTACTATTATTCAATCAGTTTTAGCTTTGCTGAGCAGCAATAGAAGATTATTTTTTCTTACCGGGTGTGGAAATCAAACTGTATAAACACATTTCTAGTACTTTTAATTTCTATAGTATATATATTTTTTTAATTATTGACAATTAAACCACATGATTTAGTCAAGCCTATAGAGCAAAGGTACATTACATCAGAGCCAGTTTTGATTGTATTGTATTCTACAGGCTATGTGAATAATTCAGTATTGTATTCTATGATGGTAATTATGAATCATATAAATGATTAATATAAATTACTAACACAGACGCTACACTAATACTGTGTACAACAAGCTCAATGTGTGCTTTTGGTTGTTTTGTGTTATTTTTTAGGATTGTTAATGTGTTCCATTTTTTTATCAGTAGTATAGTGTTATACATACATAGTGTTTTGAATCATAATCTGCATTTCATTGTTTACGCACTTGTTTCTGTGTTCAGTGACAATAAAGTTGAATCTAATCTAAGAATCAAAACTTACAGATGGTGATTAAATAAAACTTTTATCTGAGAAGATGTGTCACCAGCAGCTGTGCTTAATGAGTATTATGAGAACTCAGATGACGTGATGAACACAGGGGCAGCACATGTGCGGGCCAGCCTAACCTGACTTGATATTCCATGTTTACCTAGTACATAGTGTGCTGGACTCCCCTGTAAGAGATTTTAAATGTCAATGGGATTTTTGTGGTAAATTAAAGATTAATACTGTTGAGACGAGCAGTTAAAAAACCATAGAAAAAAACCATAAATCACTGGGTCATCAACACTTCCACTTGCACTAATAAGACAAAGCAAATATTTAATGTCTCTTTCTTCGACCTGGCTATAAATTTTATGCAAAGACCTGATCCCAAATTCAAAACTGGTATCTATATTTTATAATTATTAAGAAAGTGTACACACAGTATGAAGGCCTCCAATATTCTTTTTGGAGTGACAAAAGCCAAATACAAACACTAACCATCACAGCTTACACATATTAGAGGCTGACCTATACTAATAATATTGCAAATGTAGTTTCCATGGATTATTGACACTTTCATTGTGCTGCTGTGCTACAATAACCACAACAGTAATGAAATGTCAGGGTCAGGTCATTTCAGGTCAGTAACTTTACCAAGTCATGAGTATCTAACCAAGACAAATGAGTGACATCACCATCATAACCCACCTCAGATAGATATTTTTGTAGTAATGAACATATATAAGCAAGTGTACCACATAATTTAATAGAAGTTTTAGAGTCAATGAGGATGCAGAAATGAAAACCAGGATTATTAAAATGCAGATGTCTCAATTAATAAATCAAGAGAAATACATCTGTAGCAAACGTGTCAATTCAATGTATTTCCAAAATTAAGACCTTCTCAAGCCAAACAAAGAAGCATATCTGCTGCTTTCAATCAGGATGACTGTCATAGGTGACATACTGACTGCTGCAGTTAATTAGATTTTTTTACACTGACATCAAACCCCAACTGGATCACATCTGTAGACACATGCTCACCTCAGTCCTCTAATGTATCATAAATTCACTTGAAATGCAACTTCATCGTGTTAGTCATTATTTTTCTCTGGCAGCTTCAATCTGGTAGTCGGTCCATCACTTTGTTCTAGACTGAAATACTGTTACGACTGCTGGACCGGTGCTCTGAATTCTGAATTGAAATCTATGAGGGAACTCTTGTAAAAGAATAACTTCCAAAAGGCTGAAGGCTGCTTCCAGCAGGATGACGCACCATATCACAAAGATCAGCTCATCTCAAGCTGTTTTATTGAACATGACAATGAGCTCACTGCACTCAAACCTCCACAGTCACCAGATTTCAATCCAATAAAGCAACTTTGGGATGCGGTGCAATGAGAGACTTGCAGCTGACGAATCTGCAGCAACTGTGTGATGATATCAAATCAATACGGAACGTCCAAGGAACGTTCTCAGCACATTATTGAAAGTATTAGCAAATAAATACCAAATTAAGTATCTGGTGACTATATGTTAGTTGTATGCCATTCACTCTCCTATGTCAGTTATAGTGATTTAGAGTAACGATGCTGTCTGATGCATAACTCCCCATTAATGAATACGGTTTTATGAGCTCAATAACTAGAAGCCATTTAAGGATTTAGGCATTTAATTGTTTCAAGTAAAATCCAGGACACATTCATATTGACTTATTTTTAAAAAAAAATCAAATGTTAATTAAAAAAATGCTAACTACAACATGTTCCAGCAGTAAGAGAAGTATTAATTGAACCTGCTTGTGGGAAGCGTGATGAGACAGGAAGAAAACTTCATGTTCAGGCCTGCAGCCCAAAGCAGCGGGCAGCACTGAGGACATCATCTCTGGTCAGATAGCATCCACAGAGTTGCCTCAAGCCAGTGAAAGACTCCCTCCCATGCAAGACTCGCCAGTTGTCTATGAAAAGAACCTCAGGTGGAAAAGACAGGGTAAAACCTTTAGATTACAAGGAATTACACCATTTCCAGCTATCCCAAGGCTGTAAATTAATTTTAGTTGGAACTCAAGAGAAGCATTTATATTTCTATATCATGCTCTGGACTTATCTTACTTTCCCTGGAGTCAGTTTCACCCACAGTTCGTTCTCCGGCCTCCTCAGTTCTGTGGTCAGCTCTCGATGTGCTGCATACCATCGCTGAACCACGTCATGGTGGATTGTGTTCAACACGGATCGGTCATAGTTGTTGTATCTTGTCGGAAAGGAAAAAAATCTTCATGTTAATTTGAACTATAAAAACACACCAAACAGTAAAAAAACATAAAAACATCAATGATTCTAATTTAATGGACAAGTACTAAACAATATCTGACAAATAAAATGACATTTCAGCATCAATTTACCGTATCAGATACATTTCATTGTTCCAAGGATACGTGTTGAGCACGGGGCCGATGCCCATCATGTGGTTTCGGTGGCTGTCTGTATTTTCAATATACTCGTGCCTGATGGGCACCTGAGCAAGCAACTCAAAGTGTTCAGGCGACTTCTGCCGCAGTTTTTCTGCAGCATGGAACCCGTCCACGAGTAGCGTCCTTCCCCCAGTTCCCTCATGCTTGAGACAGTGGAAGACCTGGATTCTGCCCAAACAGTCGTAATTATAAAATAATCAAATATTATTAGGATTATTATCAGTATATCGAAAACTGCTGACACTTAAGTGTGATGGTTATACACTGCTGCTGTTTTTGTTACTTTGCTTCACTAACGACATCCCTTTCACTGCCACCATGATCAAACCCACACAGGAGTTCATGTCTGCTGCACCTACCCACATGGTTCCTGAAAGTAGGATGTGTCAGTATGACGGTCCAGGGCCAGCTGGCTGTAGGCAGTGTCTCCCCTGGAAAAATCTGAAGTGAAGGACCACATTCTACCATATGTAGTCTCCCTTGTGAGAAACAGATGAAATAGAGGAGAGTGAATAGACAACCGAATGCACAACTTCTGCACTGCCACAGTGTCAATGTAGAGAACCAATAAAATGCTTAATATTACCATGAGAATTTAATCTGTACCTGATTAGACTGGCCCTCTGGGTTACTGCCTCTGTAGCTTCCACTGTGGCTGGGACATCATCTACAAAAGCGATCCCATAGAGAAGATAGTTCTGAAGAAACTCCTTTAGCTCATCATTGCAGCTCATGAACTTGTCACATCTGGATGATGGTACGTTTGCATTCCTATAGATGTCTGAATTCCAGAGGATGCGCGGTTGTTCTGTGAGCTGCTTCTTTTTCTCAAAGCTGTTCTCAGCTAGCCAGCTGAGACTGTACTTGGATACATGACCACCAGGCCCTGAAAGATAGACATGCAAAATATCATTATTAGGTATTCATAGAAAGAGCAACCAGTGTTCTGTTCGAGCTGATTTTGATTGGATTCGATGATTCGGTCTTCTGTGATAGTCATTTCAAATAATGAGGTCATCCTATGTGCCGAGTGCTCAGTTTCAAACAGCTTTTTTCTTCTCTGGGTTCTGTGTAATGTCCGTGACAGTGTACAGCCCTAACATGGCCATCAAGCACACAAGTGGTCCGAGCACAGAACCCTGTGGAACTCAATAATTAACCTTAGTGTGTGAAGAAGGCTCCCCATTTATATGAGCAAATTAAAATCTGTTCGACAGATGTGATAGCATGCGAACATTTCTGTAAATGCATTATTTTTCAAACACCAAATGTTCTTTAGTTAAATGACATTAAGGTGCCGCTCAAACCTAGGGCTGCACTGGTAAGCACTGAAGCATCCGTTTTGTCCTGAGGGAACCTAATAGTCAGTAATCCTGTTAATAAGCAAGCCTGCATAAACTTTGCGTGGTCCTTTTCTGCTTATACAGCTGTTGGATCACAGGGTAAGTCTCAATTACATGTGGCTGCAACGAAGCTTAGCAACTCAAATATATATATTTTTAAATTAAAACTGCAGGCACATGCTGCTCATGGTGTAGTAGTTAGCACTGTTACCTCACAGTGACAAGATCCTGGGTTTGAATCCAGTCTAGGGTCTTTCTGTGTGGAGTTTGCATGTTCTCCCTGTGCCTGCGTGGGTTCCCACCAGCTGCTCCAGTGTCCTCCCACAGTCCAAATACATGCATGAGGTTAGGGTAACTGATGACTCCACCGTAAGAGTGAATGCTAGCATGAATGGTTGTCTTGGCCAGTAACCGGATACCAGCTGACCACACTGGAAGTCCTAAAACAACAGCTGTTGTAGCTGAGGGCTTCTCGGAGTGATGGGCTCAGATCTGAATGCAACATTTATGCCTGGTGGTCCATGTGCCACTGTAATTCAGCATTTGCTAACCAAACTCTGAAAGCACCACTGTTCACAGGCAGAAAACGCACTCAGAAAGTGAGCTGACCTTGAATATGTTCCACTGACAGGGAGAGGCAAGCACGCCAGAATGCCTACAACAGCAGCTGTCCACATGTCACTTTGTGTAAGATGTAATGTCACTCTTGTGTGTGCATAAATCCATAGTGAGAGTACTTTTCAGCAGCCACACAGAAAGGTACGGAAATACAGCATGCAATCCTGGGAGATTCCCAAAGAATCTCAAATCTGCCAGACTCCAACTGCACTGCTACGGTCTTAAAAGCTAAAAGGAAGATGTTGTCTCCCGGTGTATCCTGTACTAAAAAGTGAATAATTCCAGCTTGTGTAAGGGTCCCATGGGTCAGAGCGGGGGAGGGGGGGTTGAAAATTCACATGAAGGCACCAGATTCCACTGGTGAATAGTTTTCAGTTAGCACAGGCTTCTGTAGAACTGCTTAATCTTCTGATCTCAAGAAGCAGGACCACTAAATCCCACCTGACTTTTTTCGGTTACCAGTGTATGACAGGCAGAGTAAGTAATGACTCCAGCTTCCTGGTGCTTTGAGCTGGTTAAGGTAGCTCACCTCCCCCTGCTGGGCCTCTATTTCGGGATCAGCATTATAAGCTGAGTAATGATTTGTGTCTGCACCAGCTGGGCGATTAGGTGGAAGATGAGGCGTTAGACAGTGTGAAAGGGGTTCCTTCAGTGGTGGGCAGTGAGAGAAATCCTTCCTGTGCTCTGGGCAGCACATCATGAGAAAATATAAACCTGCACATTTTCTCTGCTGTATTCCCAAGCGGACTGGAATTCAGGCATATTATACAATAAATGATCAATTTGATTGTTTGTTTTCGTGTCGAATTCCAGCCAGCTTTTAGACAGTTAATAGAAAACACTAAATGAGTCGCACAGATACAGATGTACTGTATATCTTGGTCTCATCTTTTTATGTGACAATGGTTGCAGATAAACATTTCTAAATCCAGGTTACATAATGTTCCTTTTAAGTGTAAATCTTTTTATGGCGTATAACTGAAACTGTCTATATACTTTTTTCTTTGCTTGACTACACCCAAAGCCTTACCTGCCCACAAAGTAAATCTTTACACAAATACAAGACTGGAACCAGTTCTATTTACACCAAGCATGCTTCCCTTCAGCAGTATTATAGAATGCATAGCATACATTTTCATTGCTGTGCATTGCATTGCTATGGTACCCAGCTTTATTGATCCACGAAGCCTGATGACACACATAAATTAGTTAAACTGCAAGGTATTAAAAAGTAGAACAGGAGGCAGATCCTTCAGCGTTCAGGCCCTTCTTCTGTGGAACCAGCTCCCAGTTTGGATTCAACTGACATATATCCTCTTTACTTTTAAGTTCTGGCTTAAAACATTCCTTTTTGCTTATAGTTAGGGCTGGATCAGGTGACACTGAACTCTCCCCTAGTTACTGGCAATGTTGCAATTATTGTGCCCCACTTACACGTGATGACAAGATGTTCCTCTTCCACTTGCGTGTTTTCAGGACGTATAGCCAGATCTATACTTCCAGTGTCCAGGTTCCTCTGGTTAGTTTTGGAGTTGTAAGAAGAAGCAGAGAGGCAGTGATCACGCAGCCACACGTAGTTAAAATGCATCACCATCCCTTCATAGTTGAGCTCTGGAGATTTCATATATGGGGTTGTAATAAACAAACAAGCAAACAAAAACAAGCATGCGCAACCTGGGTTAAACTCACCGAGATATTCATCGAGAACGCGAAAAGCAGTACGAGTCCTCCGTGGCAACACTGTGCTTCTGAGCCCACGCAGCAGCTGAGCCTGTCTCAGCACACTCATGTGTAACCTGCCAAACATTTCAGGTGGAAACACACACACGTGCACTAAAAAATAAACTCAATTAAAGCCCGAAGTTTAAAATGATTTCCCGCTAAGTGTACGAGCGACCCGAACTCCAGAAAACAAAGGAGCGCGCTGCGTGCACGCGGATGTGTGTGTGTGTGTGTGTGCGTGCGTGTGTGTGTGTGTGTTTGTGTGTGTCAGCCCTTCACTTCCGCACAAGACAGTCATAAATCCTGTAAAATTTCTTGTCATGATGTAAAAGTCCAAATTATTCATTAAACCACTGCGCGCAGATTTGGTGAACGGCATCCAGCTGGCTGTTTTTCTTCTTTGAGGTTTGTGTGTTTTATCCGTCGCACCAGTGAAGTTGCATTACTGCCATCTTCTGGATTTCATTCACATCAGAGAACTTAGATCTGCTTTTTCCAAGGCAACGGGAATTCAGACACCGCTGCCTCTGCGCATTTTATGGATGGATATCTGCGGGAGAAGTGAAGATGAAGACCAAACGAAGCTCGCTGACCCTTCTTTTAATCTGCCCGACACCAAGAGGCCATAGTAGTGGTTAGATAGCCGATAGAAACCTGGTTGCTGGCTCCCTTTGGAGTAGAAATTGGCAGTCCATCAGGGGGTTTAAGCTCATTAGCTGGCTTAGTACCTTTTTCTTTCCTCTTGTTTACCACACTGTTTAAGTGTGCTGCAACGAAAAGCTGGCAGCTTGTGGTTTATTTTTACTGTGCATATACAAGTGTCTCTAAACAGTGTAAAGGTAGTTTAAAGGTGGAACCTGGAAGAACATTATCACCTTAAATTCAATTTTTTTACTCCTTCTGGCCTGTTAGTCAGCATGTTGAAACACATCTGGGCACTTACTTTGAAGCACTACCTTTTTTCTTTTGATTTAATTTTAATAATTTTAACATTTATTTCTAAAAACAACATGCAGTGAATGTAAAGTCAAATCAGATAAAAAAAAAAGAAATAAATACTTAAAGGTTTGCAGACTCAAATAAGGTTTAAAAGTTTCCCCCCTTCTATCATCATCTTTGCAGCCACAGCCTGCACTATCCACTTTAAGTTATGAACAACATAAAAATGTTACATTGTGAAAAAGCCAGATGCCTTCAGCATCACAACATGCACAAATCCACTGATTAAAAGTCTGACTCATGTTAGACTTCTAATTTTAAAAAATCAGGCTCAGCAGTCTTTACCTTTGAAAATAATTATCTTCCTCTCCTGGCCTTTCTGAGAGTGAACTTACCTCCCTGGAAACTCCACCTAAATGCAGACAAGTGTAACTAGCAGAAGCCCTGAGTGCCAAACTCCACAGAACAGTTTGTTTGGTGATATTTGCTTAGCTGTTTGAAAAACTGTATTTGAAATTAGCTGCCACTTTAAAAAAATATTCCATGGTTTTAAAAAAAAATCCAAGACAAATAAAATTAAAGATCTGGAGTTGTTTCCAAGTGTTGATCTCAGAAGCTGTTTCATCAAATCTCTTAATATTAAGTCCAATGAAATTTGAGTGCAAGTGAGGGAGGCTGGACATATTAACATAAACCTATCAGAGAAAGCTAGCACAAACTTTAGAAGTGGCCAAATCAACACAGACAAAACGCAAAATTTGCTATATACTATAAGCTTTATCAAAAATTTTAATAAAGCTTATAGTTAGGGCTGTATCAGGTGAAACTGAACCCCGCTTAGTTACACTGCAATAGGCCGAGGCTGCTGAGGGGTTCCCATGATGCAGTACCATGTATTCATTATACCAATACTGTAATCCCTAGTAATTAACTTTAATTCTGTCCACAGTGTGTCTTTTGTCCTGCCTCCCTCCTCGCATCCCCAGGCAGTTGTGGCAGTTGGCCGCCCCTCCCCGGGACTGGTTCTGCTGGAGATTTCTTCCTATTTAAGGGAGTTTTTCCAAGTGCTTACTCGTAGGGGTCTGAGGTTCAGGTTTTCTCTGAATTATTGCGGGGTCTTCACCTTACAATATAATGCGCCTTGAGGTGACAGGTGTTTGGTACTGTAAAAATAAAACTGAATTGAAAGTTGTATAATACAGTTGTATAATATAAGTTCAGGACATCAGTAAATATACTAACCTACCACTGGCCGAGTGGTGTCAAGCACTGAGAGATTAACAATAGTTTAATGCCATTGGGGTTGTGGCTGTGGATACCAATCTTATTTCATGTGATGCAGGTCACCCCCCCCCCCCCCCCAGTGGATTACATGACAGCAGACAAAAGGCAAAGATTAAAAAGAAAAAACTGCATTTGCTTGAACTAACCTTCAGTTTACCTTTCAAATCAGATTGCATACATACTTGTGAATATTGTATCAGTACACAATGGAAATTTATGGGCCACAGTAAGGAAGGGGTTCCTGCTCACATTCTCCCTCAGCTGCAGCGTTTTAAACCCGATCACGCCTGTGCTGTGCATGCTATGCTGAAACACTGATGTCATCTGTAATCACTCAGTGATCAGTAATGTCGTCACTCTGCACTCCCACTGTTATTGTGTTTTTGAATTAGCACACAGAGACCACCACATCACACTGCAGCTGGGTACAGTATGTAACAAACTGAAGTCATTTGCAAGCCAGCTGTTGATATAACCAGTACTACGTTATTTTTGCTTCCCTGTAGCTTGAGAGGGGAGCCCTGCTGAAAATGCTGCGGTAATGTTGCATTCACTGGCTGTGTGACATGTAGCGTTTTTGTCAACAGAAAATAGTCATAAAGAACGCAGTTTAGAGCCAGCCCATATAGCAATAGTGATATATAAGAAGCTGCTGGTGAAATATTTAGAAAATAAAAACGTTACTTTATGGTCTACAACCGTGATATCCGCCCACTGCGCGATTATAACTGAAATTGTGAGATTCCTGAGCTCGCACTGGGAACGTGAACGCATCAGAAGCCAGCCCCTCAGAGCGCAGCAGCAGTCTCTGGCATGTTTACTTGCTTTGTCAGCGGTGTCCCCGCAGTAGTTATCTCATGTACCTCACCTACTGCTGATCACATCTTTGGACTTTTATCTCAGACAGTGACTTATCTCACAATCACGGCTCCTTATCAACAGTTTGTGGCCAGTGTCTTGAGGACTTTGATCGCGGGGCAGTCGGGTTCACTGTTCCTTGTTTTTTTTAATCTAACGGGGAATGATGACGTTAAAATCCAATAAAAACGACCCCACTGTCACTCTGGAGCCTGTGAACAGCGTCCGGACAGCCCTTTCCGATCTCTACCTGGAGCAGCTCCTACAAAACAAACCGAAGTCTGACAAGGTAGGACGATTTTATACATGTACATATATATATTTAACCTTATTAATTTATTTCGACCCCTCAGAATTCGCTGTTCTTATTTGCTTCCGGGAAGCAGATATGGGGGCATGTGATCGCTATTTACTTCTCGACAACATCTCTGAAAATAGACCCGGTTATGTTTTCATAATGCAGCCATCAGCAGCTGAATGTGCTGATCTCTTCAACAAAGAACATTTAGATCTTTACTATGTTAGCAGCCTCTGCACCGCTCAGACATTGCTTTGGCACTTTCAGTTCTGCATTTATCACAAAGTATTTTTGGCAGCTTGTGGGGAAAGAATAGGGAAGGTCTGTGTGTTTCATGAGCCTAAGTTATTGTATATTACAGCTCCGTATAAACTGTAGCATTAACCACTCTAGTGATATGAACAACTTTAGGTGTGACAGTGAAATCGTGAAGAAGCAGCATGTCAGGTGGGCTTTATTTCCCGGGACAGCGTGTGTTTTTACGGTTTTCAAACACATTGTGTCATTTTGGCTGCAGCGTCTGCTGAGGAATCAGTTTAAACAGTCTAGTGAAGGTTGTTTACACTTCACTGTCAGGCTATTGTTTAAACTTTATGACCTTTTCCTACTTTAACGACCCTGCAGGATTCCACGGAAACACCATCTCTGCCTTTGAGAGGGTTAAAACGCCCTCACAGATGTTCATAAACATTTGGAATACTTGGGAAGCGACAGGTATAATTAAAAACCAATTTAAACTTTAGACTTGGATTTGATGTCCAGAAATGCTGCCGGTGCACGGATGGTGTCTCAGAATATGAAAAGTCAGCAGTGAGCTTAGCTACTGGGGGAAATGGGAAAAAGAGGAAGCGTCTCTCCTGACATCAGCAGTTTGCAGTTCAGTAGCCTTGAGTTGCAATCTTGCCTCCATATCGTTCTGCTCTGTGCTAATCAGCATGTCTTCAACCGAGGTCACATGGGCCCATTATCTCACAGAGGAAAATGGTGTGTGTAATACCCATCAAGGCTGATTAATCCTATCTCGTGTCTTTTTTTTTTTTTTTTTTTTAGTAAGCTCATTATCCACACTGTGCTCAAATCTCAACTATTGATCTCTTGCTGTGTTTCTTCAAGAGATCAATAAGAAAAGGAAAAAAAGAGCTATAAATCCTCCATCGGGGAGGGCTTGTGATTAATGTTCCTTTAGTTGAAAGCAGCAGAGCATGTAAGAAAGTTGTATAACCAAGTATTCTGTGTTGTATTAGACCAGCAGGCCTACTGTGTAGAGAGCAAATGGAGCACTTTGCTATAGATTTGTAGAGTGAAATGATGCTGAGGTGGCTGCAGTTCCACGCCTGTCACATTCAGTTTATTCGAGAAGAGATGACCTGCTTCTCTAACCTGTTGCTCCTCCACATCTGAGACTGGCACTGCCATGACTGCCTGACCACACTTATTAAAGCCTAGTTTATTACAGCTAATAACTTTAATTAAATGTTTATCTCGTTACTCTCTAAGTGGTGGAGCTGACAGAGCTCACTGTCAACATCCTGATGAGACACGTTTTATTAAAAGGCCCTTTGGTGCTAATCTAAATGTAATCACAGAAGAGATGGGAGATACCGCTG
>VOQJ01046714.1:8867-31079 GCA_015052665.1 Apistogramma diplotaenia | reverse complement strand
AGAGATGGGAGATACCGCTGCTTCTTCCTTCAGACAGACGGAGCTGTTTTGTGACAAAGCAGATCTTCGCAGAGATCTCTCCTGCTCCTTTTCGGAGCTTCAGCACTTTGATGAGAGGGTAGAAATATTTGTTGTTTAGCCGTAACTGTTATATAATTTCTATAAATACTCTGGGAATAAGAATATGAACTCCAGGAGGAAGAAATCATTTTAAGACTCCTTCTTAGTGCTTTATGCTGCTGGTCAATAAGCACAGAAAAATGACTGGCAGGCTGTCATCCAGCCATTAGACTCAGCAACACAGGAGCAGTTTCTAACCCCAGAGGTGGCTTCGGTGCAGCTGAAGTTATTGGTGAGGAGGAGGGTGATAACGATTGGTTTATTGTAATGCTGATGCTGGAAGGGAGATAATTTTTTTTTTTTGCTGAAGCAGTGCTGATGTGTCATATTCACACAGGAAATTTTGCTGATGCAGGTAATCACCTCTCTGACGTCAGTTAAGTGAACAAATCATAAAGCTTTTGATATTGTGCACTCGCTGCTCTGTGCTGGAGGGCACTTTACTCTCACACAGTTATTACATGGTATCTTATCTTGTACTCAGTGGATTGAAAGTAATTCCATAGCGTCTTGATGTATCAGGGGGGCCACGTGGACCTCTCCTCTCACGGTGATGTTGAAGTAGGAAGGATGATGACGTCCGGCTTTTTAGACTCTTCTTTGGGTTCATTTTGATGTGAAAACAAAGTATGATTCTACTTATTTAAGCACTGTAGACTGTAGTGGATTCGTTTTGCTACACGAATGCTTTTGTCCACGGGGATCACCTCATGACACTGTTGGTATCCATGACCACACGAACCTGGTGGACCAGATGACTGCATGTGGTAAATGAAGCGTGTTATAATCCCGGGTTAATTTTCAACTTTGAACATATGTTGAAAGTGCAAAGGAAACATAGCTGTTGGCACACAAGAGCAGAAAGTGTTCGCTGCAGTTATTAGAAAGACTAGTAAGTTAATGATGTGACGAGCAGCATAGTGAGTTCAGTTCCTCACATAACTGGAGGTTTTGTGTGATGTGATTAAAGTTTTTTTTCTTTCTTCATCTTAACAGGCAGCTATGCAAACCTATGAGAATAAAGGGGCTGACCTTTACACCAATGGCAGTGCTGGACACAGAAACTGCACAGAGGTGCCCAGGATGAAAGAAGTGGCATTTGAAAAGAATCCTTCAGAGCCAATGGTATGTAACCTGCCTCTGAGTTCACTCAGTGCTTAAGCTCTGAATTTCGAATGACTCATTCTTCCTCATTCGCCGTGGTCTGCGTCTGTAGGGGGTCACGCTGAAACTGAACGAGAAACAGCGATGCACCGTGGCCAGGATATTGCATGGAGGGATGATTCACAGACAAGGTGATTAGGCACATTTTGGCTTTTGGAAATATACTAATATAGGAAGTCTATCTGATCAATAATATTCACTCCACCCCCCCTTGGATTCTTTGCCTTTCCAGGCTCTATACACGAAGGGGATGAAATAGCAGAAATCAATGGAAAGACTGTGACAAACCAAACTGTAGATCAGCTGCAAAAGATCCTGGTGAGCGTTTACGTTTGGTGCTGTACTGAATCACAGTTTTTGAATCTGCTTTCACTCAGCATGGCTGTACATATTTAAATCTGTCATCTTTACACACAGAGAGAAACCAATGGAGTTGTCACAATGAAAATCATTCCCAACATGAAGAGTCAATCTCGAGCCTGTGAGGTAACGATGCAGCCAGCAGACTGTGCGCAGCTTTGGTGTTGTGGTGCTTAAATTGAACTTTGTGTTTCATATTTATGCTGCTTTCTAAATTTGCATGAATGAAACTAAGAAAGCCAGCCTTTCAGTTCCTATCAGAGCACAGTCGGAGATGAGTTTGATCACATTTTTATCCCATTCTTTTTCTTCTGCACCTTACTTGGTTAAAATGATTTTGTTTAGGTGAATCTGCCGTTAGTCAGTGAACAAACCAGGTGACTATAAACCTAGTTTAAATTTTAAGAACGTCGCTCATTTTTGCTAGTTTTGACATGAAGCACATTGGTAGTGTGTTTCATTCTGCCATCTAGTGGCCACAGCACGTCACTCCAGTCATGTGTTTCATGCGGCATAAAAATGGCTGCCCTTGATTTAACAGCAAATTGCCTGCAGTTTACATTTAAGCACAGGCAGCATTAACTTAAACGAGCTTTAAATGAGCGGACATGTATTTCCTTGTCTGCATCAATGCCTGTTCTTGCTGTGGTCAGTGATGGCAGTTTACTTTAAAGCTTGTACTCCATTAATATGTCGGCATCATTAATGTGCTTTCCATACAAAGAACATTATTTTGGTGACCTCGAGCTCTCCAGTGCACCTACCTTTTTACACGTTTGGGGTGTGAGTCTGTGTAAACTTCCACTGGAGTATCTTGGGGAAACCACAAATAAATGTTCATGAACTCTGCTAACATTAGTAATAATTTACCCTGAGGAGAACTTACACGTGTTCCTGCTGTGATCTTTGACAGTTTAGTCAGGGTATTTAATAAAGGATTTTAACCTGAGATATGGTAAGAAAACCCAAAACAGAACTTTGACATTATTAAGACACCAGTTAGTCGTTTGTACAAGTAGACCTCGTGCTTTGATGAGAAATGTAGCCATTTCCATAGTTTGAAAGGAACTGTCCAAGATCATATCATATAATTGTACACTAGTGTTCTACTTCGGGGTGAATTCAGATTTAATATCAGTAGAATCTTATAGACTTCAGAGAAACTATAAAATTCAAAAGATTAGTTTGCTGACACAAGAAACTTTATTCCTGGCTAGCCTTAAGTAAGTGTTGGGTCAAAGCTGAACACTTTGCTAAGGTCAGCAGGTTATCAGTAACACAGTTAAACACTGTAAATGTTCGCTTGCTGCCAGCAGAATTAATGAGGTTTATTCTTAATCTCCAGATGTACATGAGGGCCCAGTTCGATTATGACCCTGCCACAGATGACCTCATCCCCTGCAAAGAGGCAGGTCTGAAGTTTCAGACTGGAGACGTCATTCATATCATCAACAAGCAGGATCCAAACTGGTGGCAGGGCAGAGTGGAGAACAGTGCTACCGACTTTGCTGGACTGATACCTTCGCCAGAGCTGCAAGAATGGTAAACAGCTCTTTACCGCACTGCTCAGCCACAACGTTAAAAATGCTGGCACCCAGGCCCAGTGAATCATATTACTGCAGTGTTCTGCTTGGAAATCTTTCCTGCCCGGCCGTCCCATTCCCGGATCAATACAGTGTGACCCAGCAAAAGGCAAAACTGGTCAGGAACACAGCAAAAAGCTCCCAGAATTGAATGGGCCTTCAGATTGTCCAATCCAAAGGATCTGCTAACAGCATCCTATTGTTAGAAACCACACAATACCCTCAAGAGGGCTAGCACCCATGCCCCACCAGGTCAGATCCGCACAATATACGTCAGCTGGGTTTAATATGGTGGCTGATTTATAATGCAGTGAAGGTAAGAACTATGAAAATGTTCTCATCATAAGCTAAATATCAGTTTTCTCTGCAGGAGGGTGGCCAGTAAAAGCAAGGCCAAAAAGGGCAGTCAGTCCTGCAGCCCGTTTGGAAAGAAAAAGAAGTGCAAGGACAAGTACCTGGCTAAACACAGCTCTAGTGAGTAAAACACTTCCACAGTTCCACAGTGTCATTCACATGTTCTCTAATGCGACTTAATCTAAACCAAACCTCACCTCTTCTGCAGTTTTTGACCAGCTGGACGTGATTTCTTATGAGGAGGTTGTTCGGCTCCCAGCTTTTCAAAGGAAAACACTGGTGCTTATTGGTAAGCTTCCTGTCTCAGTTATATTATAAACTACAACCTTAAAAACATTCTCATGCTCAACTAGGATGGATTTCTACACTTTAGGACTGAAAATATTGGGACTGTCGCACATTTTTTTAGGCAGAGGCAGACAGACTTCCAACTTTAATTAAAGGCGTTGACCAAGTCTTTCTTTCCTTGGACTCAGACATAATTGGAAAAGTTACATAGTTATAAATAAAAATGTTCACTGTTCACTTTGTGGGCACTGACGGCCTGAAGTCTGGAACACATGATCGTCACCAAATAATGTGTTTCTTTGTTTGTGATGCTTTGTCAGGCTTTTGCTGCAGCTGTGTTTATGTTTTAGCGTCAAAAGGATCCTGTGTTTAGCCACCACTGTTTTCTTTAATGGATTTTTATGGTGCAGTTTGGTAGCCTGGTTTTTTTTCATGAAACTCTCGTAACCTTTTACACTCCTGCTCTCTGTCAGATGGATTTGTGGTTTTTTGTTGTTTTTTTTTTTTTGCTTGAAAAGAGCAGATGCTGTGGATTCACAACAACAGCTTACAAATGCAGACAGCATGCTTGGAATCAGCTGTAAGCTGTTTGCCTGCTTAATTGAAGGAGGAAGAAAACGAGGACTAGCTCACACCTGTCTATTAAACCCCCTTGTCCAATTAGTTCTGATTCCTTGAAAACTAGTGGGCTACATATCAAACAACTGTCATTTCTAAAGCCTTTCTTCATTTGAATCCCTTACAGATTATAGCTGAGGGGCCACACTTTTAGCCCACATTCATTAAGCAGCTGTAACTTTTATATGCTTTGGCAAACAGCTAAAATAGCACAAACTGTGTTGTTAATCAAAGCTGATGAAAGCATAACCAGTTCAGTTTGGGTTTGATTAAAGTTTAAATGTTTTGTAAATTCTGCTTTTTTCCAGGTGCGCCTGGTGTTGGAAGGAGTCATATTAAGAATGCACTGTTGACGCGATACCCTGAGAAGTTTTCCTACCCTTCACCACGTAAGCAGACTCGTGACCTTTTCTTCTCATAGTGTCACAAGTTGCTAACATCCATGGACTAATTCTCAGTGATTCTTAACCTTTATCTGCACAGATACTACCAGACCCCAACGCAAGGATGAGGAGAACGGAAAGGAATATTATTTCATCTCCAATGAAGCCATGACCAAGTGCATCTCTGGAAATGAGCTGTTGGAGTACGGCAGCTTCCAAGGTTACATGTTTGGTACCAAAATTGAGACCATCCAGAAGATCCACGATCAAAGCAAAATCGCTCTGCTGGATGTAGAACCACAGGTTAGCACCGACGCTTGTTTCTGTCACGTAACGTCAAAGCTACTGATCTGACTAAAGGCTCTTATGACTGACTATTTCACCAGATGCTTAAAGCCAGTAAATGTTTCATTTGAAAGCTTTTTGGTTTCTTAAAGTTCTTTAAAACTGAGATGATCACCTGCATTCTCTCCCACACAGGGAAGCTTAATAAAAAATAGAAAAACGAGTCGAAAAATAACTTGAAGTTAATTTTTTTGGTATTTATTTCTTTTTCTTGCCTATTTGGAGTTATAGTTACAAGTAAACAAAAAGCTGCTAGCTCTGTGCTTTGAGTCAGTCGCTTGCCTTCAAAAACATTTCATATATGTGTGAATTGCACCATAGGTCATCAATTCTTCTTCTTCCTCCGGCTTCCTCCCTTTAGAGGTCACCACAGGGCATCATCCATCCCTTCTGTCACATCAACCCTCTGAATGTCCCTTCTCACTACATCCATCACTCTTCTCTTTGGTTGTCCTCTTTTTTTTTCCAATTCTGCAGCTTCATCTTTAACATACTTCATCCGCTATCCCTCCTCTGCACATCTCCCAACCATCCTGTCCCTCTGATGCACTGATTTCTAAACTAACACTAAATTCTTCTTGCAGACCTTGAAACTCTTGCGGACGGCTGAATTTGCACCCCTGGTGATTTTCATAGCTCCGACCAACACAGCTCCCCAGGTGCTACATCTTTTTTTATTTTTTTTTTCTGAAAATACTTGAAATACTTTAAAAATTCAACCAGCTACAAACTGCTAATCATCTGTGCCTTGTCTCTTAGACGGAAAACCTGCAGATGATCCAGAAAGAGTCGGACGCCATTTTGAGCACATACGGACACTTCTTTGATGTGCTTCTCGTCAATAACGATGTGGATGAAAGTGTTAAGGGTGTGGAGGAGGCCATGGAGCGGGCCACGTCCACCCCTCAGTGGGTGCCTGTATCATGGGTGTACTGAAACATGTCCGGCACCACCTTTTGTTTGTTATAGCAGCAGTGCAATATCACTCCTTACGCAATGTCCCACATGCCCGTGGGTTTACTTTTTTGGTAAATGTTAATCGTCGCGGAGATTTTTTGCACAATTGTGTTTTTAAAAGAAGCAATATGTAGACAGGGTTATCTCAGAGAGGACGGTGGTTTGTTTGGGTGTTCAGGCATTTCGTGCTTCAGGGGCCGCGCACCTTCGCAGTTATTGGAAAGTCAGAAAATGCAAAACAGGACGAAAACTGTGAATGAAATCCTGACTTTAAAGAAACTGGGTTTTAACACGTACAACCAGGAGTCATCATTCATCATCTTTCTTTATTTCTTTGTTCTCATTAGACTGTCTCGTAAAAATGTACATTCTGAAATTGTTCATGCTGCAAGTGGAGCTCCATGTATGAATGTCTGCCACAGAAACCCTTTCACCAAATCATTACAGCCACACCAAATTGTATACCTCATGTGTTACTAGAAACGGCACTTTTAAACAAAAAATAAATGTCCCGTCTCTGTTGTAATGGCTTCTTTGAATGTGTTTTGTGTTAAAAGCCTGTTCCAAAGACCTTTTAGAGAATCATTTTGACAGTTTTCCTGTCTTTAGGTCATCTCCGTTCATTAGATCCACAAACAGGAAACAGTGTCTTTGAAGTGAAATCTAAAAGGTGATATTTAATCGTATTGTTAGGCTAGACTTTTTCTGCTTAACGTAGTTCATCATATTGGGGCAGCTTCAAATCTCTCTTAATATTTTGGTCTTAGAAGTAGTGTGGGGGCAACAGGGTTCATGTCTGCCTGAATATTTCAGAGAGCATCATAGCTCAAGGCTGCCATCAATAATAGATCAAGGCGCGCCTGTCTGAACGGTAGGATGCAAGCAATGCACCTGTATCAGCCGCATTGCAATTCCTCCCTCGTCCACAGTGTGGGATAAACACTTACAGGCTGTACATGACAATGAATTTCAATCCAATTCAGTTCTGTGCTAAATTCCTGTCTGTACATGTGCGCTGACTGAAATTATATCCATCACTTCATGGGTAGCTATATCTGTAAGCATGCAAACAAATGACACTGTTTAATCAGTAATAAGGTAACGGTAAAGCTAAACGCACAAAACTGGCATATTGTATTACTCTCATCTCCTATCGTCGCCTATGTTTCCTGTTCTGAAACCTGGAAAAGCAAGAAAACAAGGAAACGTGTAACACTTTTTAAAAAATGAGTATTTACATTTTTGTGCAAAAACACGCCACACATTTAAAGTTTTCTTCACCAGTTGATTAGCTGTGTGCAGGTCTCGGGATCCTGTGGATATCAAATGTAAAAAATAAATAAATAAAGCCAAACTCATCTCACATTTTTATGAAGTGCCAGCTGTGAAATGTCTTCCACATCATAACTGAGGTCACCATGGTGAAGGGGACAGTTACCAATGCAGTATTAGCCTACGGGTAGGTCGGGGACGGGCGCAATGAAGGAAAGCTGTCCTTTGATGCCACCAAGTGGTTGAATGTGAACAACTACAGCTCCTCTGAGAATATATTGCAAAATAATCTCATTGTATAATGACAATAAAAGCATTCTATTCTGTTCTATTCTATAAGAAGAGGAAGAGAATGGATGGATGGATGGATAAGAAGAGGATTTTTCAATATAGCCCCAAAGTAGTTGCAGTTAAGTTGTGTCATTGCACTACGTTTAAGCATTAGTCCATGTCCATGCTCGTTTACATTTTTTATTCTAACGTCTGACATTTATAGCATGAAAGCACTTTGGTGCTTTTTTGTATAAAGAAAATGAACACCACAATTCAGAGCAAGATTAGGGATAGCTGCACCTGAGCACCACAAGATGGGTAAACTGTTATTAATGGAAGCAGATGCAGAGAATTGAAGGAAACAGAGTTTGCAGTGTTGAAAGCAGCTTATACTTATTCAGTCCTGAGTAAGTGAGTTTGTATGGTTTACTAATCCGTCACTGGTACTTCATGTGGGTCATGTTAAATTTAGTGCGTCTGATGTGCAGCTGGGTGTTGGGGATATTTATTTTACCACACTAGGGATTCCCCCATCCTTAATAACCTGCTCAACAATATAGATGCCCCAAACAAACCAGACAATCGACAAGAGTGTAATGCAGCCATTATAGTTTTTTCCCCACATTAAAGTAGCCAAAGATAGAACTTAATTCAGGCATATTGATTTCCATATACTGTAGCAGTGAGAATAGCTTCCACTCTCTTAAGGTTTATGGTACACTAAATGAACTCTGCCTCATTATAATATATAAACATTTTTGAAGATAATTTGGAGCAGCTGTCAAGAGCTCATGTGTAATTCTATGCCATCAAGATCTCATTGGACCAACCATCACCATGATAAAAAACGACATCATTATATACCATTAACTCGTAAAAAAAATGTTTAAAATCAGGTTATTGTTGCTTAGCCTTTGACTCATTCCAAATGACTCGTAGCTTGTGAGTTACTTTTCTTCTTTTACCCCCTCTGGAGGTTGGGATTGTCCCTAGGGGTCAGGTTTGTGAACACATACCTTAGAAGAGCCTATAGATATACATTTTACAGTCTCATAGCTAATGTAATGCAGAGTAGTGCCAGCTTGAAATAAGAGCTTGATGGAGCCTTGTTCCTCAGACCAAAAGGTTAGGTAGGTTGACCCTCCACTACAGCCACATCCGTATTTACTATAAATCACAACAAGCACCTAGGCTACTGCTCAGCTCGGCACACCCCCTTTCGAGGAACGCCATTTTGTTGATAGACAGACTTGCCATCAGAATAAGCTCATTTTGAGGAGCTTGAAACTCAAGCGTGACCACCACATGTAACACATTTCACTGAAACACGCACAGACTCCCAATAAAAGCGCCCGCAGTTAAAAACGGCGCTTTGTGAGCGTTTGCACGGTGTGTTTTGAAGTCTCCGACCACCCATTTCAACATGAAACTCGCCGCGATTGACGTCACCGAGCCATCTTTGTCCACCTAATCCAAGCGGACGTTTATTACACCTTCATTACAGCACGGACTCTGACAGCACAGGGTTCTGGTAATAGCCTGCCAGGTGCCGCAACGCTGTAGAAATAGGAAGAGCTGAAAAAATATATTAGGAAAAGCTTGCACAGCGAGGAGACACCTCTCAGTGGCAGATTCTAACCCAGTGCTCCTCCTAGGATATATAGGCAGGCAAACGCCACAATAACCAACCAAAGGCTGCCAGAGGGTAGAGAGGAGCGCAGAAGGCAATCCACATCCAACTGCCAGCCACTTAGCACGCGCTAACATTTCCAGTCCGGATTACAGCACAGCTGTCTCGCTGCTACCAGGAAAATGTGAGTACATGTCATTTAAATATTTTTTGTTTGCTTTTTTCAAATTCCAGTTCATTTAATTACGATTTCGTCCTCACGACTGGCGTCGGGAGGCTTCCTGGGGATTCATGGTGTCCGAATAGCCACCATAACCCGGGGGGTTTTCATCGCTGCTGTCGTGTTGTTCCCAGCGAAATATGACTGTTGAATCTCATTTCACAGCTGCCTCTGATAATGTGACCCAACAGTGAAGAGGCTAACGCGTCGGCCTAACCTTCGAGCAGACGCGTTTAACTGTTATTAAACGCATTATTGGCCTTATTTTCTGTCTTTACACAATAAACGTGTTTATCGACTGTGTGTATCGTTATTGTTATTAATATTTTGCCCCAAGCTGGATTTCACTTGAGCCAGCACGTACGCATTTTTTTTCCAGTTTGGACTGGTTTGATTTGAAAAGGACACCGTCTGTGTGGTTATACCCACAGGTTAATTAAAACGACGTTTCTTTCTTCCTTATTTGTATTTATTTTTTAAATAAAAAAAACCGTCGTGTACTATGAAGCCGTCTTCCCTCGCTGAACATTTTCAGTGCATCTTCTCTTGTTCAATCACAGGTGACGGTTTGGCTCATTCTAGAAACAGCAAGGACATAATGTTGAACAAGGCTTACAAGGTGTTTCACCAGCCCCGGACTGTTTAGATAGCCTGTTGAACACACCTTCGACGATTTTCGACGAATACGCTATAATACTTCTTAAAGACGTTGTTATTATTAGCTCTGAATGAGGCTTAGGCCTAGTTTACGTGATATTTATTTGCAACCTACAGCGGGGGGTGGGGATAGCCTAGCCTCCTACTGTATGTCGTCGATTGTAGAGCGAGGGCGGACAGCTGTATATCTCACCACATTTTCTTGTTGTTGCGTCTTCATGGCTAAATGGAGCTTGTAAATGTCTTTCTTCACGTATTTTGTTAGTCTATCTTTTTTGTTTCTGACCGTATGTGAAAGAGGGTGGGCTGATGGAAGGCAGCCGCGGTAGCCTTCCCTGTCAGCATTCACATAGCAGGCAGTTTAAAGGGTGAAACAGCCTGGTTCCGACACACGACCTGCCATTCACCGGTGACATCGTGCCTGTTAGCGTTTTCTCTTTGGGCTGGGAGTTACATTTGTCGCCATATTTGGTTGTAATTGTACATTTAAGAGCTTAAAATACACCCTCCCTAATAAGGAACCTCCCCACCCTCGGCGTAAGTTGTAGGTGTATTTACAGGCCTGGCCCGCTCGCAGTGGACAGGGATGTTTAACAGGGTATCGTTTGAGCCTGGTCTGCCTGGGTGTATGGTCAGAAGTGAAGTCTGGTTTAGGATCCAGTGCTCAGCATCAAACAGAATAGGGCAGGCAGGCTGGGATCAGACAGTTTCATGTGGACTGTTGAGGCGCTGTCCAGTGCTGAAATGTCGCTCTCCAGTGCTGAAAATCAAACGGCATGACAATGACAAACAGAAACCATTTGGAGAGATTTATTTATTTTGTTAAATCTATCTATCTATCTATCTATCTATCTATCTATCTATCTATCTATCTATCTATCTATCTATCTATCTATCTATCTATCTATCTATCTATCTCTGCTTTATGGATACATGTAAATGTTGAAATGCTTCCTCATTTCAGTAGGGACTCCTCAAACCCTTAAATAGTCACATCAGTGTTGCAGCAGCCCTCCACAGGGCAAGACTATTTTTAAAAGCCCTTTCTTGAAAGAAGGTTGAATATACTTAGCTTTTATAGCAGACATTAGCAGTGGACTGTAGATACTGAGAAATGAAACCTCACCAAATTCTGCATCTTTATGAGGAGCTTTCTTCCAATAAGAGTTGCATTTGCTTTTTGTTGTTGTTTTCCCTGATTGTAATCTCAAAATGTGATGAAACTGGAATACTGGGAATACTGGCATACAGTTTGCTGGTAGGGTCATTTGTGACCTATGTCTCTATTTTAATATAAACAGTGTTTCCTTTTTCTTATAATGCAGATAACATGAAAGCACTATTCAGTTAGTTTTTATTTTATTTTAAAGCTTTAAGATTATATGACGTAGGAGTAGCACGCAGATGTGAAACGGTTCATCCACCTGGCTCGATCAAATCAACAGCAGGCGGTTTTCACAGGATGTGAAAGCTGGTGAGAAACCTTGTCAAGCACTAGCAACTCTTCCTGGTGCTAGTTTAAAAGCGATGACAGCATGAACCTCTGTACACATAACACCTTTGTGGTGGGACTCGTTGCCGGAAAGCGTGTGTGTGTGTGTGGTGGTGCGGGGAGGACTTATAGTAATGTCATACATCCAATCATGTGTGCAGTTTTTTTGTGTATACGTGCCTGTGTAGAGTAATTATATAATGGTAGTTACTCTAGTCTGAAAAAAATAATTGATATCAGTATTTTGTACATATTTATCTTTTAAGGCATATAATATTATTAATTTTGCAGGTAGCTGTGAGTCTTTCATATTTTGTGTTAGATAAGTCACAGGTACCACCAGCACCATGAAGTAAACTATTATAAAGGATTTGTTGTTGTTAAAGGATTAGTCATTTGAGAGTGTGCAGAGGTGACCTTTATACAGAGTTTTGCCTCACACTAGGGAAGTAGCTCAGTTACAACAAGATTCTACAGACTTAGCTTTACCATAAAGTGCTTGTTTGCAATCGTATTTTGTGCTTATTGATTGAGTTTGGATTTATAGACAAACAGAACATAATCGATCAAGCAAGCATCATAACACTGCATGTAAAATCTGAGTATTTTCTAATCTTCCTCACTTGTTTTTTTATGAATTGTAGCAGCTACCACATCAAGCTGTATAATCTTTAAAGTTCAAGTTAATAATAATCACAAATTATTGAAAAAATCCTGAAAATTTTCATTTATTTTCCATCTCAGTGACGAGGTTCAAAACTAAATTCTTAAATCACAGGTAGTATTGAATGCAAAAAGTTTGAAATAGATATAAATTGCAAGGTCAAATTCCTTTGTCTTTTTTCCAGCACAGCGTGAAGCACAGAAACTATTTTAAAACTTCCATGTTGTTGAACTCTTCACAGGAGCTATAAAATTGCATTGACACCCATGTTAGGATGTACTTTCGTTTTGGCAGATGATATTGATCTGTGTATTTGATTGGCTTTGGGTCATGTTGACTCATCTGCTTAACACAGTTATCACTGTGGGCCCTAACTGCACTATCTTTAATTATTCATCTTTCATGTATGATTTTTGATTTTCTCAATCTGCAGTAGATATTTGCCTCCTTTGCTTCAAAGAGCACAGGGCTCCAGTATGTTAAAAGGAAAACAAGTCAAACTTTCCCTTTTTCACTTTTTAGTGGGGAATGATGCTCCTATTTGAACTGTCTCTCACTGTGGTCACCATCTGTACATAGTGTCAAAGAACAGAGTCATCATGGCCATAGCACAAGAAGCCAAGACAAATTTTTTAATAACATGGGAATTATTCTGTTTTCTTGGTGGATATACTTTATATATTACTGAATATTTGCATTCTATTTTATTTTTTTATCATCAGGTCTGCCCCAGCTGGAGCCCCTGCACCAGAGGGAGGGAATCAGCCCCCTCCCAACCTCACCAGCAACCGCCGCCTGCAGCAGACACAGGCGCAGGTGGATGAGGTGAGTACAGTGCAACCACACATTCAGACTTTAGTTCCTTAGTCATTCATCGACTAATGGTGACTCAGTCCTTTCTGCTTTCCTCCCATGCTGTAAGAACTAAAAACATGAACCTTTGTTATTGAGGAGTGGGTTTGGCTCCTGTCATTTCTGCAAATTTTCACACTATTTTTGATATAAAAATATATAAACAACTTTCAATAATATTTCATATCTAGTAACCATAGTCATCCTGTCTTAATGGCTGATTCCACTACACTTCTTTTGGTGTTTTTCCTCAGGTGGTGGATATCATGCGTGTAAATGTGGACAAGGTTCTGGAACGTGATCAGAAGCTGTCAGAACTGGACGACAGGGCTGATGCCCTGCAGGCTGGAGCCTCTCAGTTTGAGACCAGCGCTGCAAAACTGAAGAATAAATACTGGTGGAAGAATGCCAAGGTGAGGTCATGCAGACATCCTTACACGAATAGCAAATGAGCGTCTGCTTACAGACAAATGAAAAAAAATGTAAGCCAAATGGAAAGCCTTGACGAATGTGGAGCCAACTACAACCATCATTTTCTGCCACAGACATTTCTCTTTAGTGTAATTTCTGTGTTTTTTAGCATCATGTCATTGGGTATTTTGGGGTAAATAACATACATGCAGTGTCTACATCATCATGACATTACAGTGGCAATCGAGTGTCGCCTTAGGGCTGTGTGCAGTGCAGCCATGCTGCAAAAAATGGCAAGAGAGAAAAAGATATTAACTCCGACAGTGGCAGGTGACATTTTGATGTGTTAATGAAAAATTACACATAGTTGAAGAATGAAGGCGGGCAGCACGGTGGAGTGGTGGTTATCACTGCGGCCTCGCAGAGAATAACATCTAGAAGGTCGGGGTTCGATTCCTCCTTGGCCCGGGCCTCTCTGTCTGTGAAGTTTGAATGTTTTCCCCGTGTCTGTGTGGATTTCCTCCCACAGTCCAAAGACATGCACTTACTGGGGTTTGGTTAACTGGTCACTCGAAATTGCCCATAGGTGTGAATGCCTCTCTGTGTTCGGCCTGTGACAGGCTGGTGACCTGTACAGGGTGTACCCTGCCTCTCACCCTATGACAGCTGGGATAGGAGCCCCTTAGGAAGAGAATGGATGGATGGATAGTTGAAGAATGGCTGTGTTTCATATATTTTGTGCTTTATAGAAATTGTTTACTGTGGTGTTTTAAAGGTCTCTACTGACTTTTTTTTTCTGAAAATCTGCTGATTACAGATGATGATTATCCTGGGTGTGATATGTGTGATTGTCCTCATCGTCATTATTGGTAAGAACAGTTATTTCAGTGGCTTTACTCATTGCAGTCGTTTTGGCATAATTGACTTTCTTCTTTTTTATTGTCATAACCATATTTTGGCACCGTGCAGTGAGTTACCCTCCATCACCTCTCTGTTTTTCTTTCTCTCCACAGTGTACTTCAGCACCTAAGAAGAGTTGCTCCTACCCCAGTCTGATCCTAATTTCCTTGCTACAGAAAAAAACCCTTAAATTGATGAAAAATTAACCACAGATGATTAATTTACTCTCTCTATATATAATTATATCTCCCCAATTAGCCTCAATATAACACCCCTAAACCCTTCAGGGCCCCATGGCTCCCCCACTTCCACCACCTCGCCTCTGGACCCCCCGTCAATATTTGTCCTGTGAGTGTGTGGCCCTGTCTCCTTTCTAGGTACTCTTGGCTTTTCTAACCTGCCATACTGAGAACCAAACACTTGTGACGATGCATCAACAGAAAAGGAAACAACGATTGGCGATAATTGTTACATAACTGATATATATAGTTCTTTGTAGAGTTTTATTCTGATATATACCGTTTTGTAGGTGTGTGTGCGGTGTGTGTGCATTTTGTACTTTTTATTTTTTGTATTAATTTGACGTATGCTTCAGCGGTAACTACTGCCTATTAATCGAAGTGTGTACTTTGCATGTTTTCATCATCTTTCCATCCCCTGCTTCTTCTCTCTTTTTGGTGTATGTTCTGCACTGTGGAGTTAGCCTCCATTCAACTACCAATTTACAAGTACCAATTTTCATCTGTCTGGGTTACTTGTAACCACTGAACATCCAAAATAAGCCAGTGAACTAAAACTTGCACTGAAAAAAAAGTGACATCAAGTTACAGAAATTGCAGCTAATCCACAGACAGAACTGCTCTTAGAAATTCTCCAGGTTACTTCTTGTTCAGCTCAGGATTTCAATAACTTGATGCCATGAAAAAAAAAAAACTCAAGTCTTAGCTTCCTTTATGGCTTTTTGAGAGATTTAATGCTCACTGGTCTCGATCAAGCGTACAAATAATGCATGAATTGTGAAACTGCTCTAGTAATCATCATCATTCCCAACCCTTTCCATGCATTCCCCCCATTAACTGTCATTTCCCTTTTGAAATTTCTCACTTGGATAACTTTCATCTGTAGTGTCTTTTATGGATCCCCCCCCCCCGATCCCCTTCTGTCTCTCGGCATGCTTGGACATCGCAATTTCTTCTGATAATTTCAAAACTGCCATAGTACAGTTGGACCAATGTCTGTAGGTGTTTCTTTTTTATTTAAATATTACGTAGTGTCTTATTTCGAAAACATTCCTTCATTGCAGTCTAGTGCAAATGCTCTTACTGTAGCACATGTAAGTGTAAGTATCTTCTAAAAAAAAAACAGGATGTAACTAGTGTTGAAAACGTCGGTCATGCAAACTATTGGCGAAAATAGTCAAACAGCTGTAAGGGTATATTTTGGATAGAAAGGATTAGACTTTGAATCTGTCCAGATTATTATTAGTTGTTTGTTTTTTTGGAAGTATTATCTTAACATTACACTTACATACTATTCTCTGGATATATATTCATGCCAAGCTGCTGATACAGGCTTGAAAAACAATTCCAAGGCAAAATGGAACCAAAATTGATGAATTTCCACACAGCAAAGGTTCCCCATGTGGACAGTAAAAAGCCTTCTCCGTCACTTTTATCAGTAACTATAGGTTATTTCCAGTCACACAAACCACCCCTCACACTTTTATTTGTGCAGAGGGACTGCAGAAAAGGAATCTGCTTCAAATGCACAAGCAACCTTGTTTTTGATGGCGCTGTCTGGCTGTTCCATAGCCTGGCCAAAGCAGGTCCTGGTGCAGTTAATAACTAAACAAACAAACATAGAAAAACCTCTCCACATGAAGAGCACATTGAAAAGAGACCATTCAGGCTTGCAGATCTAGCAACAGGGACAGGGGCTAATGAGGAGAGCAGTCAAATTCAGTTTTGATTTACTTCAGCAGTCTGCTAACTGTTAGCGACAAGAAAAGTAAGTCACAGGTTGTTTTTTTTTAAAAGTAGCATTCCTAAGACGAGCATTTTGCTAGAGCAGTGGTTCTGTCTCAGTGTGTCTCCCTATAGTCAAGGCCTTTTTCTTTTTTAAAAACTATAGATTCTATTTTTTATTATAGTATATTTTTGTGTGGAACAGACAGGTAAAGAGGAAGTGTGCAATCAGCTCCATTTGCTGCTAACCGCAGTGAGCTCCTCTTTACCTCTGTCTGCTGTGTTTTTTGTAATTCAGCTCTGTGCGTTATACACTGCCAAGCATCAAGGGAGAGGCTTCTGTTGTTATTCCGGTTATTTCTTTCAATGGTGCCCTCACTGGTTTGGTCTTGAAACTCTTATGTAACTTGATTTTGTCATCTACTCCTGAGTATGTGACCGTTTAGGCTACGTTAGGAGCAGGAGAGCAGGGCAATACACATGCACTTGATTTTTTTATTTTGTTTTGTTCAGATGCTGTGGCAAACTAAGGCCTTTTACACATTTAATTTCTCAAAACTGCCGAGAGCTTTTGTAGGGATTTGAAAGTATTTTGCTTTCAGCCTCAGGAGGATTCAGAGTCGTCCTTGTGGTTGCGGTGCATTATCTGCGTTTAGAGAAATGATGTACCGGCCTGCATTAATAAATGCTCAACAGGAAGCTGCTCAGTTCATGATTTACTGCCACTAATGCCATTGTTAGCAGTCCTGAAATGTAGTTTTCAAATCATACAGTAGGAACTACAGCATTTCAAAGCAAATGTGTATAAAGCCTTAGTAGCCTTGCCTCTTTTTATCTTCCCCACCGCCTGAGTAAACCAACCTGCCCCTGTTTGCTCAACTCACTTTTTCAAATTCCTCGTCTGTGTGTGTGTGAGAGTGTGTAGGTGTGCACAGGTGCTTTAATGTGTGTGCGCGAGTGTTAGAATAGCTCTGTCTTGGGAATATCCCCAGTTTATCCTGACAGATTAGGCCGCTTAACTCTCAGAGTGAGGGCACGTTGTTTCCTTGATCACTGAAGTACAGCAGGCAGAGGGGGTTAACAGAACCGTTGGCCCGTTCCATTAGGAAACACCCCAACCTTAACAAACCCGCTCCTCCTCACTTTCCCCAACATGTTTTCCCCAAATGAAGCAAAAGCAAACTGCAAAAGATTACCAAAGATCAGATTTCCACACTTACGCTGCCAATTGCCATCAAAAACAAGTGGATAGAAAGAGGTTATAGACTGGCCCAGTCTGTTTCAAATAGCTCACACCCTTACTCCGTCTGTAAGACCTGTTTAACTCACACACACTTTATGTGGTGTGTCCGTTTGGCTTGTGAGCGTGCAATCCTATCGTATGCAAGTTAAACCAAACCTGAGGACCGCATGCTTCAAATCTCAAACTACATTAGCCTCCCCCTATCACGTGCATCCAGGTTTGAAGATCTTCTTTAGTCTATGACTAGCTTGTAGACATGCGATCCTGTAACGAATTATAGCACAAGTCTTCTTTTTGTGTATCTCCACAGTGCTACTGATGTTTTCAGATGAAAAGATACAAACTACAGCTATTAGACATAACCAAGAAAAACATACGAATCTGCATTGTTTGGTGTTGTAAGATGGGGGTGTTTTGGGGATAAGGGGTCCATATCCTCAGGTTTAAAGCATTAGCAAATTTACCAAAATGTATACAAGGGCAAAAAGTGCATAACAAATAGTAAAATTGGATTTGTTGACAATATGAAATCATCACTGGGTTACAGATGTGGTCCTTTTAGCCATCTTACAGGAGATAACCATACAGTGGACTGAAGTGAAATAACACTACTGATTGGGGTAGGACTTGCGTGTTATCCATAACTCCAGCTGTTGTCCTGTGAGAGCTCAGCCCTATTGGTCACAATAGTGGAAACAAAGTGAGTGCTCTCTTTCTCTGTTGCTTTACTGTCTGTATGAAAAGAAGTGTGCATAAATTTTAACACCGTGGCACTTTTTTCTTTCTTTTTTAAATGTTGTGATCCATTCATTTAAGCGGGATGGGAATATGATTCACTGGTGAATATTGTCTCATGTCAGCCTCCAGAACAGTTCAGCGATCTCAGCGCTGTGTTCAGGTCATTTAGGGGGGAAGTGTTCGGAGCCTTTTCGGATGCTCTTGAATTTGTAATTCAAATTTCAAAAGCAAGCAAGCAGAAAGAGACCAACACAAAATCCACAACCTTATTAACATGTTTGCCAATTACCCCTGAAGGGGATGAACGCAGCAACAAGGAGGGAACCTTTTGAGACTCTGAATGTTCTTTGGATGGCTCTAAATGCACAATATTCTGCTTAACATATGTTAAGGTGTCTCTCGCTTTTTCTTTTTTCTTTTTTAAACCAAATATTGTGTTTTTATTTTGCATCAGTTTAGTAATAACTCCAGATGTCACTGAGTTGTTTGTGTGTCAGCACTGATGGGTAAAGGTAAAGAAAATGGGAAGTTAAGAGGGGGTGGGAAAGTATTTTTACCTTCCAGTTGTCCAGAGTGCTTAGAATGACTCTACAGTTTACATCAGATTGCCGTTTGTATCTACGAGATATATTTTTTGTTTAAATCAGTTTATTTTTGAGGAAAGACTTTTTTGTTGTCTCTTTGGGAGTGGGGTTTCTGGGATGAAGGTCCATATTGCCCCTGGTCATCTGGCCTTACAGGAGGGACAGGACTGGAGGGCCATGGGCAATGTGATGAGCTGTGTTGTTTTGTTTTTTTTTGTTGTTGTTGTTATTTTTCTGTTTGCTTTTATTTATTGATAGATTTATTGTGCTGTCATTTGGTATGGGATTAGAAACTTAACAAGGTTGACTCAATGTAAAGGAGAGGAGACTGAATGAAAAACTAAAGTACATAAAATAATTGTAGTGTAAATCTATCAATGTCTTATTATATTGATGAACATCATGAAATATATGTATATTGGAAAAACTGTCGATGACAGCTTGTGCCTTTGTGTGTGCTTTGTTGGTGTGCAAAAGTGGGAAGATGCAAATTTGACTGCAATTCTGGAATCTTTGTGAATATGCATACAGATAGTACCAATGCAAATATTATCCATAATTGATCCTTATTACATGTAAGAGACTACATTGAGACCTGGAGCCATAAAACTGCATGTGTCTGCATCCATCCAGAGTCTGGTTTCTGGTCTCTTTGTAACACTTCAAACTCACACTAGGACTGTCACGTCACTGAGAACTAAGCAACACACACAAGAAATTGTGTGAGCCTGCAAGCAAGCAAAGAAACATTGTTTAATGCAGGACATTCATTGTATTTAGACTGATATGGTGGGTCCGAAGACTGTGACTCCGCAGTAATCAAATGCACCAAATTCTGTGAGAGGACAGTAAGTCTGACACCAGAGGGTGAAATGCAAACATTGTCAGATGTGATTGAGTGCTGCGGTGCACATGTGCATCACAGCACTGCTGATCTAATATCTGTTTCAGCTTTTGAAACCTAACACAGGGAAACTTTGAAGGAGTGTTAGGGCCATATTAAGAAATATTAGAATCAAAGTTGACATTTTGAGAATATAATAAGAGTCAATACTTGTGAAATTTTACTTATTGGTTCAGGTAGCACACCAGTTATTTCTCTTTCAGTAAATAAACATGGTAAGTATTGGAGCTATTCAAGTGAACCTTATTCTCAGTGTTTAGATTTCATACTGATTTCTAAGTAATTCTCAAAATGCTAGAAACATTTTACTTACTTAGTGGTGAAAAAAATGCCCAATAAAAAAAAAGCTTAAATACATTTTTAAATACAGTAGATGGTTTTTGTTAGTGGTAACATCCGGCTAAAAACTTATGTCGTTTCCTGTTACTTTTATTTTGAAGGGCAGCCAGCAGTTGCAGTAGGAAGCGTTTTAATTTCCTGCTCATCCTACACACAGTATTAAATTCTTTACGCACATATATCATAAAGAAGCTCCCCCACACATCTGCGCTCCAAAATAAGTACGTAAAAGCAAAGATTCATTTCGCACTTCGAGCTGACTCTGCTTTTCATTTGCTTGATCAACGCAGGCTTTGAGTGACTGCACGCGCTTCAAATGGAGTAACAGAAGAAACACACCACGCTATTGTACAAAATGAGCCAATAAGCTGTTAGCACTTCGAAACGGATGAAACAGAGAGACCGCTGCTATTATAAACATTAAAAAGAAAAGAAATAACACTCGCCGGTGCAGTTTTACGTTTTCACCACTAGGTGTCGCCATGCCTTCTGCAGAGTTACTTGAGCACACAGACTGATATGAATTAACTCGCACATCAGATGTTGGCATGCAGCACCTCATTTATGCCACCTCTACATGCGAGCAGTTACGTCTGAATCTGCGGCTCTAGCCGTGCGACATTTGCATACTTAAGTGTTTTCATTTCTTTCCCCATGCAGGCATCTTTTTTGTGTGTGCCCATGCTGTTTAACTCATTTCTACTGACGGAGATATATTCTGTCTAACCCGTGCTTTTTAGTTCTGAAAACAACATGCCTGCCACCGCTCCACGAGGGGGAAGAACCATGCATGTGAAAGGACTTTTTCTAGCTAGGGTGTTGTCATCAACCGTCCCTTATTAGACTTGCTGGCAAATGACGATGCGTCTCCTGTGCAGCTGCCATGAAAACTGAGAGAAGGCTCCCAGGCGTTAGGTGTGACAGGAGTTTGCTCCATTTGAGCTACTGTTACATCTGACTTCAGCAGCACAAGCAATTGCTGTGAGCTTTTTGGCACATTTTTCCCTTCACTGGAATATACTCTTTTCCCATAAAATGCACAATGAAGTGCATCCAGGAAAAAGAAAGCTATTATGTCTGAATGACTTCCCTCCTTAAATGTGAGAAAAGCAGACAAAGCAGGGCGCAGTCATTCCAAGTCAGACCTTCACCTCTTTATCAATTTATCTTATGAGATTTGGCTAATACAGCAACACACTGCATACTTTTTATTTTTTTAATTTATTTTTAATGTGCAGAGCAAATTTGTGAGGAACCACAATTACAGAGAAGAGATGACTCTACAGTTGTTACGAATCATCCTTTAGGGTCCACGACCTTCTCCGATGGGTTCACACGTCTGCACGCATGCTGCTTTTTCACCTCCGAAGCGAAGCGTCGCATTAAATCGTGTTTCAGATTGCTTGAGAAAAGAGGGCGAGAGAAAGATTAACGGCTTGCAAAAGGAAACGTGTGGCTGTAATAACAGTAATGCGCTGGCTCTGGGAGGCACGGACGTGACCTAACTCCAGGGTGTGTACCAAAGACAACTTTTCACTTTTCTTAGGTTGTCTCGCTGTCAAACTGTTTTCGTTTGTTTTCCATTTTTTCTCAGTCAACTCAGCCCTCCTCTTCTGTCTCACCCGTCCGTTCACTGCAGTCATCTCCTCCCCCGCTGCTATTCCCTCTGACTCCCCAAAAGGAATGTGGGGGCCAGCTTGGAGGACTTATCGGGAGTTATTGCAGAAACCTACACTCTTGCCTTGGATTACCGCTTAGGGTCACCGTTACTCCCACACATGCTTGCAGCGACTGAACAGTTGTGCAGACCCCCCCCCCCCCCCCCCCCCCCCCCACCCCCCCCCCCCCCCCCCCCCCCCCACCCCCCCCCCCCCCCCCCCCCCCCCCCTCTTTCCAA